>CAJNOP010000007.1:4306655-4353520 GCA_905250075.1 Rotaria sp. Silwood1 | reverse complement strand
AATGGAAGGTCCTATTGAATTTATTGAAGGTATTGCAACAGGTAGTAAATATTTATTAGGTTCTGTTGTTGGTGGTGCTGCTGGTGCAGTTTCAAAAGTAACTGAAGCAGCAAGTAAAGGTTTAGCTACATTAACATTAGATAAAGATTATCAAAATGCAAGAATTCAAAGAAAAGAATATCAATCTCAAGCAACATCTGATATTGTTGCAAGTGGAAAAAATGCAATTAAGGTTTTTTTTATCATTATGAACTTTTTTATTTAAATATTTTATTGAATTTGTTTAGGATGTTGTATTAGGTGTTCAAGGTGTTGTTAAAAAACCAGTTAAAGGTGCAAAAAAATCTGGTGGAAAAGGTTTTATTAAAGGTTTAGGTAAAGGTTTCCTTGGTCTTGTTGCAAGACCTGCAAGTGGTGTTGCAGATTTAACAAGTTCATCATTTAAATTAATTAAAAGGTTTCATATTAACAAATTCTTTTTTTTTTTTTTATCATAAATAAAATATTTTATTCGTTATAAATAGAGTTGCAGCACATGAAGAAATAATTCATCGAGTTCGTAATCCACGTCATGTTGGAAAAGATGGAATTGTTCGACCGTCAGTTGCTCATGAAACTTTTGGATCTTTTATATTTGATGTATGTTTATTTTCTGTTTTTTTTTTGAATATGATATATTATATTGATTTTAGCAATTTCCTGATGATAAACATTACACTACCGAAGGTTATATTGCACATATAAATGCGACCAAAGAACCATCTACTTTATTTTTTGCTACAACAAAGTCAATTATTGATTAATTTTCTAATTAAAATAAATTTTATTTTTTTTTAGACGAATATTATTTTTAATTGAAAATAAATCTTCATCATTTGGTTATAATATTGAATGGGATTATCATTTAAAAGAAATAAAAGGAACACCAACTGTCACATTTGATCCAAATTTTATTGAAATAACTTTAAAAGTAAACATAAAAATTGATTTACATTTAAATAAAATATTTTATTTAGGAAACAAACGTATTTGGTATGACAAAAAAAGATACTTTACATGTACGAGCTGTTCCATATGAAAATATTGGTGAAGCAAGAGTACGTTCTTATTTTCAACAAAAAATTTCTTTATTTGTTTATTCTGTTATAGTATATTGTCGATAAAATTATTGAAACAATGAAAGCATTGGAAGTATAATTAAACAAATGTTTTTATTCATTGAAACTGTTAAATATTCTATACATTTATGTTTTGATAAACTAGTTTTTTGTTCTTATTGTTATATTCTCGCATTTTAGATATTTTATACAAGCAATAAATATACTTGTTATTTTTCTTTGAAAATATTCGAGAATTCTATAAGAGATATAATCTGTATTTATATAAGATTAATTTTAATAGTGAAAATCGCTGCTGCTTCAGAGATTTTTCTGAAGGATCTTTGAAAAAATATCTCATCGATTAGAGAAGTTTCAGCGGTTTTTATTATCTAAATTAGTCCATTTATGGCCTCGAGTCTGACCTAGAAAAGTACGCGAACCAAGCAACAAATAAACGTGCATTTTGCGTAGTTTTGTAGAGCAGACTTGGGGCTACAGAATGGGTTAAGTTGGATAAGAAGCTCACTAAAGTTTCTCCGATCGGTGATGTGTTTTTTCAAAGATTCTTCTGAAAGATCCCTGGAAACACGATAAAAATCTTTTTCTATCATAGTTCGATGTGTCCTAGACTTGTCTACAAATCGATGAAAACTGTGTCTCAATATTTCCTCGTCTTGAAGAACTATTCGAAAAGATGCGGGATTTCTGATTATATTTGAGTCTTTGAATAGTTTCTAAATTTTGTTTACAGTCCAATAACGAACATTTTAAGATAGTAAAAAAACGCAATTATTTGACAGTATGCAACAGAAATAAGTGCATGAGTAATACTAGATTTCAATCACGTTATCCAAACGAAATGAAAATGTAGTATGGGCTCAATATTATACCAAAAAAATTACTAACTGAATCAATGATTTTTATCTTAATAAATACATAAAGCAGTTGGACAGCAACAGATGGGTTTATTGAACACTTTAGAAGTTATTGCTCACAGGTTTTTTCAGACGATGATAATTGCCCATAGCTGTCCACTTCTCCAAAACAGTTTGGCTGGAAAATTCAGTAGTGGCCGGGTTCTAAGAGTTCAGAACTCTTCAAGAACCCTGAACTCTTAAAATCACGACACTCTGCAAATACTCCGTATCGCAGAACTTCTATAACCCTAGGAACTCTTAGAAGGATGTGGGTCTTCTGTTCACTCACACTCACCCACAGGCACACGCACAGCCTCGTTCATGTTGACTTACTACTTCTGTTCACTAATGATACGCCGATAATTGATCCAGTACTATTACCATCAGACATAGAGGTTTTCAAAATCAATATAATAAATAATGAAGTACTGTATAAGATACAATGAATTAATCTAGAAAATAGCAAGAATCAGTATTTTTCATTATTTGTAGATACAGAATATGAGATGAGCATTCTAAGTGAAAGGAACAAGAAATGAAAAAAATAAATACGACAGCAAAATTTTTAATGGTATTATTTATCAATCACTATGTTTGTACACTAAGAAATCTTAACAGCTAACATGGTCAAACTGCGATTGAGTACCACCCAAATATGATACATATTTCCAGTTAAAGTGCAGGCTGATCGTGCATGCGAAGCGCCTACCTTCGCTCCGTCTGTGTGCGAGCAGTGCACTTCTCTGTCATCGATTATCTATGTGATGAAAATCGATGATATAATCGTGACATAATCATTTGAAGTGGTGGTTTTGTTCCAATTTTTATGAAAAATTTGAATTGTTAAAACAACTTTAATGACGATCACATTGAATTATAGTACACGACTATAGGATTACGACTCTGTCTCGACAGATGGTGAATGACGTGTATACGATCGTCTCTTATCATCATACCTATACAAGTCTTGTCTATAAGGAGAAAGACGACTTTCGTCGCCTTATCCGTCGCAAACAATGAAAAAATATTCTTTCTTTTATAAAAGTGCGTGTTGATAAATAGAAGATTCTTATGTGACACCCGAATCTCGCAACTATTAAAAATTTAATTTACTTGAGTACCCAAAATAGGTTGCTGATATTTAAAGTTGTTACTGTGATTCACGTGTAGATCACATATTCGTCAATGCATAAATAGATTACAACAGTGTATGTTGAACTTATTCAAATTGTTAGAGAATTACTTTTTCAATTTTAGTTTTTTATTCTTTTATTTTTTTCTGCTCGTAATCGATATATTTGATTTGAATCAATTATCTATCATCAGATTCGATCTCCACTATATGTCGTTAGTCTAGAAAAACAATCGAAAGAAATAAAATTCTCTATCTAGACCTAACTCTTAGATTTCGAATGAATAATTCAAATTGACAAGTAATTTTCTTGCCTTTAAAGATCGATAAGACTTATTGTTTGTTCCATGAATAATTTCCAGTAAGTCTGTTAACAAAATTAATAAGAAAAAGAAAACGAGAGAGAACTTTCTTTTTCATGATTATAGTTCTTCTATTTTTATTTATGATAAAAACTTAGATAAAGGATACACACTTAAAATAAACTTCTTATTCGAAAAAAAAAGTATAAGTTCTTCATTGAAGCTATTTTTGCTTAGTGTTTATTTGCCAATGATGCTTTTGCCTATCAAACCGTTACATGAAAAATATCTTTTCATTTTTTATTTTCTATTATAAATCGAGAACGGATTCAGCAAGCTATGGATGAACTGGATCATTTTTACTGAAAACTTGGATATGCAAAAAAAAAAGACATAGGATATTATTGGCCGGTCAATAACTCAGCGAATGATTGATGAATGTATCTAAAGTTTTTCGAAGACGTTCCATAATAGTTAACTATCGTTTCCTGAAAATTTCAGAAGCAAACTCTTTACTAAATGCATATCGCATATCAATGACCATCGTGAGCATGTTCGAACTCGGGAGTCTTGATTACTCTAGCAAACGAGGTCGTCTTTCGAGCAGTGAAGGGTTATCTATTTGTCAAGTTCTTAGGAAGGGATAAAACGTGTCTATCTTTATCAAAGTACGTACTATAGGGACTAAAACTGCTAAACATTTAAAGTGTGACAATCTCTTGTAGTTGTCCTCTAAAATATGTAAAAAAAAATATACGAACCATATCCTTATACTCCATAACTCACTTTAAAATTTTCACAGAGAACTCTATAGATATCTAGAATAGTATCATTTCTGTTTTGTTCGTAAAACTGTAAAGCCGTCGAAAAAGAACTTTTCAGACAAACCTTGATATATGAATATGATTGCTTCCTTTTTCAGAAAATAGTAAAAAGAAAAGATTCATTTCATTATGAACTGTTTTTAAGGTAATATATGAGTTATTATTGCTCGTTCAACATGAAATTGTAGCCTAACTCATAATCCTACATTGCCCAAAAAATGATCTCATTTACTTGTTTAATGAAGAGTTCTGAGTCCTGACAAATTCGCAATAATTATTGATGAACCATTTTTCTTTACTAAAGTGATTTGCTAAACTTCATAAGATTTATAGTAGAAATAGCTATAATGCAGGGTTAGAAAATCAGAAATTGGACAATTTAAAAAACTTATCTGTTCTCTAGTTACGAGATCCACAATGACCGTAAATAGCACCTATCATAACTCTATTGATGCTGGTGTTACTGCTGGTTTACATTGCCTATGGGCTATCTGAAGAAGAACTTGTAGAGGTCTCGCTCTCACAGAGACTAAGATCCGAGAAAAGAATATTTTTGGCTAGTACTGTATGATAATTATCCGATTAATAAACAAGTTAGTATTTGAGCACAATTTTTTTCTTTTTCTTTTTCTTTTTCTATATATTCTTAACAAAAATAAAAAGAATATCTTTAGACTTTTGATAAACTGAATGAACTAAATTTATTTAATATATAAGAATTTACGTTTTTTAGCTTTCTTTCTTAAAATGCACATGACTTATCAACATGTTATCTAATTCACAACATAAATAAAAGAAAAATGAGTTTAGTCCATTATTTTTCTTCGTTGTTGATTTTGATAAATAAAATGTTGGATTTTATGCATTATGGTCCCTTTTTATTTCTTTATATATATTTTCAGTTATTTATTTAAAAGTTTTACTAAATTTTGTTATTCTCAATGGTAACTATCTAATATCAACACATGATACAAGATATGTAATATTTTAGTACTTGATACTTAAATCAACACAAACAGAGACAAATTCTAAAAAAGAATAGATAAGACATTACAGCAATTAGACACAATTTAACCTTTACTTTTTTTTATCTTTATATTTCTTTTTTTCTTCGTATACACAGCTTTCTTATTTTCTCGGATCTCAAATTCACCGAATAAAAAAAAAAACTATGTTCTTTCTTTGATGATTATTATAAAAGGAAGTACCTGTTCTTCTTTAACATACTAGAAAGCTTTTAATAATAGAAGGTTTAAACTTTTTTCTCGTTGTTGATAAAGAGTCGTACACTGTTACAAACAGATTCACATCAATACATCACCATGCAAAGAATTGTTGAAAATGTGGAAGCTTCATCTATAGAAAATAAAGATGGTCTTAATCAATCTGTTCGCCCTTTTTCTGCTAATAATAACAATGAAACATGTGCTTCAAAAAGTTCAAATGCTTCAGCAAGTCTATCATCAGGTACAAATTAATCTTTTTCGTTTTTTTCAATAAGAATTTTTATTTTGACTAGCAACACCAAAAACATCAACCTCTGCAGATAATAATACATCAGGAAAAACGTGGAAAAGTTTTTTGGGTATACAATCTAAACAGTATATCTTTCGTAGTTTTTGTTTGTTTTTATATTTGAAAAATTTATTTTATTTAGACTACTACGATCAAGTAGTGTAACATTACCAACTGTTTCCAACAATAAATCAAATCATCATACAGAAACTGGTGTTACGTATATTACACCAAGATTAATTGGTATTAATTCACTTATTTATTATTTTAGACAATTTAATTCATTAAAATGATATTCTCTAATCAATTCAATTGAGGATTTTTTTTCAGCAAACAACAATATGAGATTGAGAAACTTACAGAAGAAAGAAGTCAACTTCAAAACAAAAGTGAAGATGAATTCCTTTGAAAAGAATATGTCTAAGAAATAGAGCATGCAGATTTTTTTTCTAGGGACACTGTTTTTCACAGACTATCTAGTAGACTTAATACCAATTCAAAATCTTGAGCAGCTAATCATGACAAAAAAGGAGCAAAATGGTTTATATAAAATATAAACGGCTTAATACAATAAGGATCACTAAGAATGCTGAATAAGTCTTGATGATAGTAATAGAAAAAAAATTAAATTAAACTAATGACCGAATCGATTAGCACTAATTTTATGACTGATTAATTCGACTATCTAGAGGACAAAGCAATCACATATTCAAGTTATCCTTCCCTTATCTGTAGTTAATTCTTTCATAGCTTTGTAAAAATGATAATATTGAATAAAATATTTTAGTAATATCAACACCACGAGAAAATGCAGCTGATGCATCTGCACGTCGAACAGCTGAATTGATTCGCGATGATCTTGACAGAAAACATCCGCAATCATACATGATTTATTCACTTGAACAATTTTCTACTGATCAATTATCTTATCAACAAAACCTATTTCATAATAGAGTTTGCTTTTAAATTAAATTTTTCTTGAGAGAAAATTTTTTTTTTTTTATTAATAGGTTCATAACTTATCATTATCAAATGAAAATCAATCACCACGTCTTACTGTTTTATTATGGTTTTGTCAAAAAGTAACATCATATTTACTTGAATCACCATCAAACATAGTTGTACTCCATTGTCATGTAAGGTTTCTCGAATTTTATTTAACGAAGAAATTAACTTATTTAAAATAGAATGCCAGAAATCAATTAGCATTTGGAGCATGTTCATTACTTGCCTATCATCAAATATTTCCACGAGTTGATCAAATTATTCAATATTATGAATTCCATCGATGTGCACACTTATCATTAACAATGTCACAAAAAAGGTTTATTCTTTCTAGACAAAAAGAAACTTTTTTTCTAATCATATTTTGTTCAGATATATTCAATATTTATGTGATTTATCATTTGGTGTTATTGAAAGACCTCATTTTAATGAATCAATTCTTAAATCGATAACTTTATCACCAGTACCATTTCTTAATCGACAAAAGTACCTTGTTTTCTTATTACTAAGTAGAATTACATATTTTATTGTCTTTTTTTTTTATATTAGAGATGGTTGTCGTCCATTTGTTGATATATATGATCAAGAACAGAGAAAAATCTTTTCAACATATCAAGAAGCAGCTAAACTTCGGTTTGAATTTTCTTGTTGTTTTTTTTTAAATAAAATCTATTCTTCTTTTTTTAAAGAGTTTATTCTGCAGGAGATAACAATTGTTCTATCCCAATAAATCTTCCATTTAAAGATGATTTAACAATTCATATAACACATGCAACAATTGGTAATTCACGTCGAACTCATGTAAATTCTTTTCTTCAAAATCTATTTAAGACTTAAAATTTATTTTAGGAAGATGGAATTCGTATAGGCGAATTTACAATTAATTCAAATTTTAGTACAGCAAAGCATCCACAGTTATCTTATTCAAGAAATGAATTGGATGGAATCGATCAAAATGAAAAATCTGCCACGAATTTTCGTGTGATAATTGATATTGCAAATTCTCAACAAACTATGATCAACGAACAAGATTCATTTTCAAAACAATTGAATAATACACTAAAACAGCCTTTAGCTTTATTTAAAAGTGAAAATGAATTAAAACAAAAAATCAATGATTTTAGTAAATTAATTCTTTTTCTTTTTCAATAATTAATTCGATTTATTTTCATATAGAGAAACAATTTAAAAATCAAAGTAGTAAGAATAAATTTCTTTTCAATTAAATTACTAAAAAAAAAATAAAATAATAAACTAGATGATATGAATGGTACAAATGAAGTTCCAGCATCTCCTGATTCAAGTAATTCATCATCACGACGAAGTAGTCTTCTATCTTCAGGTTCATTTCCATTGGCTCCTCAATCTCCATCATCATTTATAAATCGTATACATGATTCATTTAAACAACAAAAAGATCTTAGTCGACAATTATCAGTAAGTGTTTCACCACCATCTATTGATGAAAAACAAAATCAAGAACAAACAACTATTGGTACTCTTCTGGATATTGGAGAACATAATTCAAATAATGGAAATACATTTGAAAGATCAATATCATCTGATAAACAACAATATGAATTCAATTCAAGTATTGATTCACAAACAAATCTTTTTGATTATGACTCGGATCTAAATACATCTATTCTACAAAAGAATGTATCACCAACGCTTTTACCAACACCAATACTAGTACCAACGACTACTAACACAATACAGAATTTGTCAAGTAAGACTTTATTTTAATAGATGTCAGTCGTTTCTATTGCTCGAAATTTTCCATTCTATTCATTCACCATTTTTTTTCTATTTCTCTTGATTCAATATATATAGCGATAAAATAGAGAGATAATCGTCCCACTTCGGTGGGACATATAATAAAATTGGAACGATACAGAGAAGATTAGCATGGCCCCTGCGCAAGGATGACACGCAAAATCGTGAAGCGTTCCATATTTTTTTTTTTTCTTTTAGGTTCAACCCAACAACCTAATACAACAGCAGTAACAACTAATCCTAATTATAATGTTAATGTAACAACAAATAAAACTTCTTCTCCTCAACCAAAATCAAGTAACGGAAACGAAAAATTTTTATTCTTTTCGTAAATACTTTTTTGTTGATAGACTCAGTTAAACCAGATTTACGTCGAAATGGTTTATACAGACCAAAAATTCATATTGATATAGATCTTGATGGAATACAAGGATTTAATAATGATTGGAAATCTAAATCTGAACCTACAACACCACTTACAATAGGTGATCAGCGAAAATCTGCATTGCTTAAAGATATCGATCCAATAGTTCTTAAAGTAAAAATTAATTAAAATATAATTAGTTCAATATTTATAAGTTAAATAGGTTCGAGAGTGGACTGAAGGTAAAAAAAGAAATATTCGAGCATTGTTATGTTCTTTATCAACTGTAACATGGCCAGAATGTACATGGACTGGATGTCAATTAAATGAATTAATAACACATGAACAAGTTAAAAAGGTTTATAGAAAAGCAGTACTTCATATTCATCCAGATAAAGTAAGAAATAATTTAATATGTACTCGTTTTTAAAATGAACTTTATTTTATTTTTAAAGCTTCGTGGTGATCCAAATGAACCGTTAGCTAAACTTATTTTTGTTGAATTAAATGAAGCTTGGTCTCAATTTGAACAAGAATCAAATTGAAAATAATAAATATTCTGTACTATGTATTTTGATATGTCGTTTGAAACTTGACAAGAACAATAGTTTTATATATTTTCTTTTATGACAAGATATTTTTTTCAATTTCTATTTGAAAGATAAAATAAAATAACTTTAGTTCATGTAAATAAGGGTTGTCTTGAAAATTTGAAATATTTATGATTATACTTTAATTGACCATTTTGTGGGCAAATATCATACTGTTGTATCAAATTTGTATGCATCTATTGTGTTTGTCTCTCTTTTATATTAGCATTGTTTATAAAAAAAAATATTACTGTAATTAAACAATTAACAAGACTGATGAATATTAGCATATATGAGTTTATGTGAAAATATACATTTAAGTTTGCAGTGCTCCTTTGAATTTTATTATTATTTCTTTAGGACATAACAAGAAAGATATGACATTCTTTTTTCAATGAAAAAACAATATCTCAGACAGATCAATGTTTTTTTTGCTAATCAATTAAATCTAATTACTAACGATTGTCAATAGTTTAAATACTCTCACAAATATCTTGCAAAGTTATTCAATCTTTTCATAAGTTTTCTCTAAGACTGACTTCCTATGATCTTACATACCTTTGTAATTGTAACGGAAGATTTTGTTTCATTTCTTGATTTTCATTAGCATTGCAAGTTTATTCTATCATATAGTAATAAAATAAAAACTAAAACTAAGTATTATTATTGGCATCAATATAGTCAAGCCAAATATATTATAAAAACAACTCCTTCATTCTTTATTATTTTATATTCGTTTTTTTTCTATTTGGTTTTATTTTAATTGAATGTTCAAATGTTGCTATTGTCTTCATTGGTTAAGATTTTCTAGACATTACAACGTGTTTTTAAACGTCCTGTTGCATGACACTCAGTTTTTATTAGAATATCAGATTATTTTATAATGGTAGATATCACTTAAAAAGATTAACACTCTAATTCAACAAACAAAATTATTATTACTCACACAAGAAATATAAAAACCTGATTCTATCAAAACAAAGAAATATTGATTAATATCAATCATTTTATGAAAACCAAAAAACGGAATCTATCAAAAACTTATTTATTTGTAGCAGTAGTCCAGAAAAGTCTCTGATGTTCCTGAATCTTCGCACTAATATGATACCATGCACTACAACTTAACAAAGATATCATTCATGGTGACCCTTGAACGTCGACATAAACTTTAGTCCAAATGTATTTAAATTATATGAGATCTAGATATATAGAAATTGATTAGTTGTTCCCGGCAATATGAAAAACTGACCTAGGCAAAAGCTGTACTATTAGAAGAAAGCTGCGTATCAAAACTCGAACATTTTTACATAGAAATAAACGTAAAATGATGCTCTTCTCAAGGCAAAATTTTCAAATGATCTACTTTTCTATAACGATGTTTAAAGGTCTTGGTCAGAGCTCCATTTCTCATCATTACAACATAATCTGTAGAAACTTGCATTACATATAGGAGAGTAACTAAGAAATGTTCGAAGAAAATTTGGTACACAAATATTATATTTTGTGGGAGTTCATCTAACTAGAAGAGTGATATAAGAGTTTTAGAAATGTAAATTTATCAGTAAGATGATCATCATTCTTGAAGAACGAAAGGAAACAGATTCATAGTTTTGTGTACTAAAATTTTCAGTAGCAAAATACTCGCTAATCGGTAAAATACGGAAAAATCTCGCTAATCTTCATGAGCGGCACTAAGAAACTCATTTTTACAAAGTTTAGTTCCACGAGTCTGATTGGTTGCGAAAGCTGAGTAATTGTACACTGTTGTCAAGTACTGTATCGCAAAAAGAAAGATGTACATATAGATCAAACATTTAGGATTGTTAGTCATGCTTAATAAATTTAATTAAAAGATTCTTTTTTATGCAAATATGTATGTCTTGTGCAAATACAATCATTTAGACATATTCAAGCTATATGCATATAAAGAGTTTTTATCTAGATTATTAATATAAGATTCCTTAATTTATGATTTAAGGCTGTTGAGATGATGCTCCAAGACTTCCAAAAAGTCCGACATGTTCTCGACTACTTGTTTTCTTTGGTTGTAAAATGTTATCATAGTTTACATCTGATTTATTTGAAAGTGTATCTTCAGAATTTGATTTATTCAATTGACGTCGAAGTTTGTGTCCTACACCTAAACTAAACGGAGTTGCGAGTAGGTCTTTCGGTGTTGTCAGCCCTTTTATTGCATCTTCTAATGCCATTATTTTATTTTCAAGTTGTTTTATTTGTAAACGTGATTTCATATCACGATCTTTAAGTTGAACAATTTCAGCTTCGAATAATTCGCATCTTTGACTAAGACATTCAATTGGTGTATGATTAGTTGGTTGTTTTTTAATTAGTTGATTCTTGCACATACGACATAAATAATCAGTACGATCAGGTCGAATATGACAAGTACCATCAATTGAATCAATAGTTTTAGTTGACTGATGGAAAGTAGAATCTGTTTCAACTAATGGCGAATAATGCATGTTGACTAAAAACAGCAAGCAAAACAAAAAACTTTTAAACAGTGTCAATATATTTTTTTCTGCTGATAGATTTTTACATTATATTCAAATAAATATTTGAAATGTATTTAAAAACTATCCTAATATAGCTTGTAAGATTAAAATGTGAAACATAATAGGGATTAGATAATACAACAAAAAAAAATATCTATTAGATCAATACTATACTTTGTCGAGTGAAAACAAATATAATAATATCTTGCAGGCAAAAAAAAAGACAGATAATGTTTGTGTTGATTGTATAAAGAAATATATAAGCTAAACTCAACTCACCTTTATCGTTTCGTTCTGCGTATTTTGCAAATAAGAATGAATGAAAAAAAACAAATATATATATATATTGAAGCATGTGGATGATATTGTTTGTATAACCAACAAGATTATTGATCTCCTCTCAAGCGTATCGCATGCATAACTTCCATATTGCGAACGAAAATTAAGTTGATGAGCATTACAATGATTAGTCTATAAGAAAAATTAATGAAGAAGTTTTCTTTTACGTATTTGTTTAGTCAGATGAGACAGTTGAATACTTTGATAACTAAAAAGTATTTGCAATTAGGAAGTCTATTAAAAATAAGATCATCATTTTTTTTGTATTTCAAATTTCGAATTTTTTCATGCTAAATAATTACATTTTTGTTCACAATTGAGACATAGTCTGTAGACACGAGTTACTGTCAGTGGATTACGTAACAAATTTATTCCAATTAGCTTTTTTTTTCGAGATAAAGTCATAACAGGTGAATAGTTCACAAAATGGTGGTAATTTTATAATGAAAGTCGTATTGGTATTCCAGTGTTTTTTAAAACGACTGGTGTGAAATATTGTAAATGTCCATCAAAAAGTGAAACAATAGTCTTTCTTTTATTTTGTTATTTGTTCATAGATTTATTAGAACTGTTGTTTTTGTTTTGTTCTGATAATATATTGATTGTCACAATACCTACTCATCTTTTTTTTTTATTTCTCTTCTTCGACACAGTCAACGGAAAGTAAATTCTCACACAAGAAAAACGCTAACTAAATAAGATTTTTTTTTTTATGTAATCAATGGACAGTAAGTTGTGTAAACCGATATCGCCTTCATGCTATCTTTTGCAATAATAAAAATATACATTGAATTGATTTTTTTTATTTTATTTATTTAAGTATTTATCAAATTTTTGATTAAGATTCTTAAATTAATGTTAAATATTTGAGCAATTTGTTGAAGACATAAAATAAATCCATAATAGTCTATTGTCAGAGAACCAGGCATATAAAGACCTTGATTAACAAATGATGATTGAATTTGATAAAAAAGGCCATTCAATTGAAGACGAGTATCAATTTTATTTAATTTTGTATGTTGACAAATGCATTCAATAAACGTTGAACAAGTCATTTGATGATAAGAATGATCTTTTGATTTTTCACTATGTGCAATAAAATAATCTTTAAGACGAGATAAATCGTTATTATATTCATTTAATAATAAATTATTAGAAATAGAAGAATAATCAAGAGCATTATTATTTTGATCGCGATTATTAATAAGATATGTTCGATGTAAAAGCTGAGAAAAGAAATCTTTAGAATGAAATTCTATTATATTAAACTCACTTTTTCATAAAGATATTCTTTACTAAGATGATTTTCTTTTGCTATAAAATTAATTTGTTTGATAAATTCAATAAAATTCATTGAATGTTTATTTTTTTTATTTAATTTAGTTATTAAGCCTTGTGTCTTTTTTAAAATGATATCATCGAATATTTTTTCATTTAATAAAGTATCTTTATCTTTACTATTTCTTAACGATAAAAATAGTTGATGAAGTTTTCCTAAAGTTGACTTTGAATTTGAAGAATTTAATATATCATCTAAGGTATTATATGGTTGATGACAAATATTATTAATAGAATTTAATAGATGAGCCATTTCTGTAGATAAATCGTTTTTCTTTTGCACAATAGATGATGATTTTTCTTTTCGATAATGATTCGATGGTTGACTTTTCTGATATGAAACATTCTCTTTCGTTTTTGTTATTGATCTCTGCATTATTGAGTTGTTAAAGCGCCAAACAACTTGTTTTCAATAGAATAGAAATTTCTGTTTTTGTTGTATGCGTAAAACAAAATTTAAATAGTCCCATCTAAACTAGTGAAAATTTGTGATATTGTTTTCCAAATTAATCTAGAAAAAAAATTTGTTCATTGTTGCGCTAAAACAAAAATAAGTTGGAAAAATAAAATTTATTTTATATCGAAATCGATGACATTGTGTTAAATATCTCATAGTGGTACAATACCATTACTTGCAATAAGTAATAAAAAAAATACGATAGTAGAAAACTTCTAAAGTTTGATTAAATTTCTGCTTTGATACAAAATTATTATGGCAACGCTAGATTCGATATTCCCAATGTAGATATATCCCAAATATTCATGCATTCTTGACAGAATAAGATTAAGGGTTGAATAACAGAATCGTGAAGCTCAGGAATTCCTCACGTTTCTAAAAATACATTAGATTCTATAGAACTTTTTAAAGCTTTCTAGGATTCATAGTAAGCTCATAAGAACCTACTCAGGGACGCCATCTTAGTGTCACAACAGCTTTCTATGTTGGCATCTCTTTTCCCTTTTGATTAAAGGTGTAGATGAAAGAAAGACTCACATTCGTATAATAGAATAATAAGATATTATTTCATACTTCGCTAATATCACAATAGTAATAACAAACGAAATACTGATACAAAGTAAAAGTAATAATATTATTACCAATTACTGAATAATAATAATTATTGCTAATATCTAAATTCTTTGATGTAGTTAAAGTGTTCACTTTTGTACGTAAATTTAATTTGAATTTCTTAATATCTATTTAATTACTCAATCGTTGATAAATTTTGAACCAATTATTATTGAGTATCAATAAATGGATATGTATAGAAAATTAAGAAAAAAGCGAACAAAAGCGCACTTTCCTTTACAATTTTTTTTTTACTTTAATTTTTTTTTCTTTTTCTCTCTTTAAAAAATTCTATAATAAATTGTATGATGGTAGAACCAGTATCAGTCATTGTTGGCATAACTACTGTTATAAACCTTGTTTCAATAGGTGTAAGTTGGTTTAAAAAATGGATAGGTATAGACTCATCTGCAGCAACCACATTATTAATACCTGTAGCAACATATCCACCAGTTATATATGCATCTCCAATAATAGAAGATACTGCAAGTATACTTGAACAAAAAATAATTACTTATTCTATCACTTATTATTCATTTTTTCGATTGATAACAGAAAATGAATATGAAAATTTCAAACGAAAGAAAGAACCATTACAAGATTTTGAATCAAATGAACGTACATCTTCGTCAAATCCTGGTTCAACTATTAGTTTAATACTCATTATTGTGCTTATTCTTGCAGTTATTGCTTTTGTTTTCTATCGAAAACGAGCTAAATTACAAGCAAATAGATTTAGTTTTCGACAAACCGAAAGAAAATTTGAATCACTAACTAGTCCACCAACATCACAAATAGAACCAAATCCAACTTTTGTTTGATCATCATAAGAAAATATATTTAAACTGTAATTGTTTTGGTCGTCATCAATAAAATATTTCTTTCCGAAAGGTGTCAGTATTCATCGAGTATCTTTATAAAAACAAAAGAAAAACAAATAAATTCGAAAGACTCTAGTCAATCTCACTTCTGTATAATATCATCATTTTATTCTATTATTTCCATATGATTTTACATAGAATATGATTATATTATATTCAACCGTATATTTCACGATTAATCATTTAGTACTTGTGGATTGGCTCTAGTTCAATAGAGCCAGATGGTATATTTCTGTTAGCTTAGAAAACTGAGAATACGTTTTTTTTTTATGTATGACAGATAAATAATGCGTGTAAAAGAATGTATTTGTTTAATGTTATTTATTTTGATTTTTTTCATTATTGTTATTTATATATTTGCTCGAAGTGATACAAAAATAAATATGGGTTCAATATGGTCTTCATCTGATTCATCACTATCATCATCTGATTTATCTGTTGCTGATCATATTCAACAATTAATTCATAAATATCCAGTTATGGTTTTTTCAAAATCTTATTGTCCTTATTCATCAAAAGCAAAAAATATTTTATCAAAATATAAATTAGATAAGAATTATCATGTACTTGAACTTGATCAATTGCCATCAAGAGCTGATCAATATCAAAATGAACTTGGAAAATTAACAGGTGCACAAACTGTACCACGAGTATTTATTAATGGAAAATGTATTGGTGGTGGTGATGATACAATGGCATTGGAAAAACGAGGTGATTTAGAACGATTGTTAAGAGAAGCTAAAGCTATTGTTGATTTATAACACATGTTGTTGCTTTTTATGGATGTTTTTTTTGAAGAACTTTAGCTGTGTTTTTAATAAAATATAAACATCTATTATAATATTTGCTGTAGAATCCTATTTTAAAAGTTACGTAACGTATTTTTTAATAAATTCTGAATTTTTTTATTATGTTTATGAAAGTGTTTTGTTGCTTTCATTAGAAGACTATCAATTTATTTGATAGAGAACTATAAGTATAAAGTAACTTATAATCTTTGAGTCAGTTAATCAGCTAATCGAAGCTTAACACCAAAAATATTATCTTTTAGCTAAGGATAATTTATACCATTTTTTTAAAATACGATTTAATTAATGCAAAACATACTTCATTTTATATGAATGTTAGGATTAACGGTCAAATGATTTGTCTATAGTTATGAATGGTTCATTCCTAATTGTGACTTTTGCATAGATCAAAAAATATGTTCATGTTGATTGTATTATTTTTGTGATATCATTTTCACTTTTTGATGTATTATGAGATATCGACATACATTTTATCTTTGTATAAAAAGTAAATTTTGAACTCATGATGACCCGCGATGAATTATGTATCAAGCATTGATAACAAAGATTTACTATTATTTGTTGAATAAGTTATATTCTGTTTTAAAATGTGAAATATTCCTAGCACACAAAATCAATATGCGATTGAATACATCTTTCATTTGCAATATAAATGAAGACCAGCTTGAAGAAAAAAATTAATTTCTCTTCAAATGAATAATGTTTCAATGATTCAGTCGTACTAGGCTGTTAGTTGTTTAATTCACTGATTGGTCGAACATAAAAATAATGAATCATCCATTCTTTCTACTGTATAACCTCATATATTTTTGCTATTCTCATTCAACATTATTACGATATAGACAAGTGAGTTGAATATATTTCGAAGATTATTTTAAAGCTAAAAACAGAAGAACTTGTTTTTAACAAGAGTTATCTATGAAGATGAGTTTAGTTTTCGAATATTCTTTTATAGATGCAATCTCATTTAGTCAATAAAGTACGATCAAGTTTAGAATCCATTGGTGTAAAGACGTCTCGGAAACATAGTCAATCAAAAAATGATACGTAAGTGTTTGTTTAATTTTATTATAAAAATTTTCGAATATCTTTTTTTGTAGATCAAATATACGTAGACGAAATAAAATTTTAGCATTAGTTTTGGCAGGAGGACAAGGTGGTCGTCTTGATGTTCTAACTGAACAACGAGCTAAACCAGCTCTTCCGTTTGGAGGAACTCTTCGCTTAATTGATTTTTCTATGAGTAACTGTCATCACTCACATTTGCCAGATGTTTGGGTTGTCGAACAATATGAAGTTCATGAACTCAATGAACATTTAGCTAATGGACGTCCATGGGATATGGATAGAACCTATGGAGGTCTTCAAATTTTACCACCATATGAAATTCATAATAAGAGCAAAAGTGATGATGGTAAAAAGGATCAAAGTGAAAGTAAAGATAAAGATAAAAATAAAAGCAAAGAAAAAAACAAGAAGAGCAATGATGAAAAAAGTCAAGGTAAGACGACTTTTTTTATCTTCATATATTTTAAGAACGAAAGGAGGACATTTAAGCAGGATTCATATAAGAGAAAAAAAATAGAAAAAAGATATGCATGAGATGGAGCGACATATTACCTTACAGTTCATAACATTTTAATGAACAGCAAATATTTTCTTTATTGAAAAGTAGATGATACAACATATGTAACGTTGCTCCCAAAATGTTCATGTTTATGAACGAAATTCAACTTGAAATAAGACTAATTTAAGGAATATTCACGATACAAAGTAGAGATAGGATCGACTTAGATTTTTCAAAATTTAAACCGAATTGATCCCATCTATGGCATAAAGTGAAGTATTCTATAGAACATCTTCTGGAGACCATAACTTGACTTAATGTGATATATTCGCTAAATTATCACAACTAGAAATGCTAAGAATAATACATTTCGAAAAAAGATTTTAACTTTTAGTGTATTTTTGCTGCGACATAAAGCTTCATGATCGTCGATTTTTGAATTACCTTTCTCTATTAGAATCATATATTGTCGATCGTTGAATAAACTTCGAATTTCAGTCACGATAGATAAGTAATCCAAAGTAAATTCTGAATTGAAAGGTAGTCTCTAGCTCCGAAGAATATTATCTAGTCTATGACATTGAACACTTGAAGAGTCTGTTTGACAATGAACATAAAATGAAAAATTGATGTTTTGCATTTGTTTTTGAAAGATGATGATCAAGGTGGATTTGCCAAAGGCAATGCAGATGCCATTTATCGACAACGTCGTTTGCTCAATCAATTTTCACCAGATCTTCTATTAGTTTTAAGTGCTGATCATGTTTACAAACTCGATTATCGTGATGTTATCGATTTTCATAAAGATCATCAAGCGGATGTAACTATAGTTACAACAAAAGTACCAGAAGGAGATTCACCATCACGTTTTGGAGTTGTTCAAGTTAATGAAGACGGTCGTGTTGTCAATTTTGAATATAAACCAAAACAACCAAAATCTGATCTTGTAACAACCGAAGTATTTGTGTATGATTATCGTAAATTAATGGATACACTCGATCAATTAGCTGATGATGGTGAATTAAAAGATTATGGTGAAGATTTACTACCAAATTTAGTTAAAGAAGGTAATGCTTGGGAATTTCGTTTGAATAGTTATTGGAGAGACGTCGGTATACCAGAAAGTTATTGGCAAGCAAGCATGGATTTACTTTTAAAAAAATCAGAATTACATTTAGATGATCCACAATGGCCTATTCTTACACGTAGTGCAGTAAGATATTAATTTTATTTAAACTTATTTAATGTTATATTTTATTTCAGCAACGTTTACCAGCACATTTACTTGATTCAGCTCGTTTTGAAAATAGTCTTATTTCACCTGGTTGTGTTATTGGTGGAACAGTTATTCGATCAATTCTAGGACCAGCTTGTATTGTCGATTCAGGAGCAATTGTACGTGATTCGATTCTTTTTGATGAAGTTCATGTCGAAGAAGGAGCAGTTATTGAACGATCAATTATTGATGAAAAAGTTGTTATTGGTAAACGAGCTACAATTGGTCTTGGAGAAAAAAAAGAATTGACAATGATTGGTAAAAATGTTAAAATTTCACCAAATTCAAATGTGCCAGCTGGAGAAAAAATTCATCCTGAAAAACAGGATGATTAAACTATAGTTATATTTTCGCAATTGCTGTATGTTTTATGTTATATTCATTCCAGTGCTTATTTTTCTTTATTTTATTCAAGCAAAATAAACATAGTTGTTACATATCAATGACAACAAGTGTTATATCCATCAGTCTTCATTCAAATCATTAATTATTCAAAGCTTTATATTTCATTTGATACTTGGCTGATTTTGCCATTAACGATTGTTATTATAAAACTATGTTAATTGTTTTCTCTTGAATGATAGAATATTGAAAGACATATTTTAATAAACTATTTATCTTTTACTGTAATATATACTTAAGATTTAACACAAGTACTAGTTTTAGCAAATAAAAGCCTACAAGAAAGAGTTAATCAATTTTTTTTTTGTTTTCAGACATTTGTTGAAAGTATTTTCGATTAAAAAATTCCTCATCTCGGTTACAGTACTCAATAAAAGCTATGAGCACGTATTTCGATCAATCAAACTTTGTTGAACATAGCTGACAAAAGATTTATAGAGACTGAATAAAGTGATAGTAGATGGCGAACTCTTGATGCGTCACAAATAAACCGATTGCAGCCGTTCAAACTAGAAGAATTGCAATCGAACAATCTTCATCAACTATAACTTGGCGCAATCATTTAGCTTTAAAACAATGTCACGTACCTTTTCTAAAAGTAATTAGTTAAATGCTCTTAAAAAAGCTGACAAGTACGGAAAAAAAGGAAGGCTTATGATCACTAATCCTGTATAAAATAATTTCCCAAGACTACATGCTAAATGAAATGAGATGACAAAAATCATTTGTTAATATTCAAAACCTTGAAAGTCATTATGACAAGGTTCAATTATAGTTTCATAAAGATGCATTTACTATTCTACATAGAATATATTATAATTATCTTATATCCATCTTATTTCACAGATCAAGTACTGTGTATTTTTCGAGTGTCCAATCTAATTGATAAACTTCAGCAATCGGATGGATCTTAATCACTGCATGAAGTATTGTAAACCAAGATGATGAAATATTTATATTGAAGATTATTTCAAAAATAGCTTTAACAAATGTCTTCAAGCAAATTGATTGTGCGTAATTAAGCACGTCTTCTAGCAGTTGATAAATCATCAGAACAAAGAACCAATTAATAAGACTTTATTTACAAAAGCAAAGTGAATAGTTGTAAAAATGTAGTGAATAATAAACAATTATTTAAAGTTGTTTACGAGTAATTTCCAAGAATGTATCAAAGTTTTTCGAATCCATACCAACAGAATTACGAATCTTTTTTCGCACTTTTTTTTAATCAGACCATGAAATAATGATGAAATTTTAGTAAGATGTGTTTCAGAGTTAGTGATAATAATAATAATAATTTGAAATCGATATGTGTATCTTAATATCAAAGTTTAAACCTTGAAAATAAAAAAGAGACTTTTCAGTTAAGTTTGTGATAACATTTGGATCTAAATCGCACAGACTGTTAAACATTTGTTTGTTCAATCAAATAACGAACAATGTCTTCATCACGCGAAGGCCATGTATCATCATTGTGTAATATGTTTTAAGAAGCATATCCGAAGAACAATGTTCAATAAATTCTTTGTTCTTGGATTAACTCAATCCAGGGCAAAAAATCCGATGTAAGATCTTCAGATCAGATGTCTGATCTTATAGGATCATACAATATCAGAGGTACAATTTTGTAAGATCTTACCGTCTGATTGTTTAGCATGGATAGAGATTAAAATACAAAAAGTAAAGTATGACCATTTATTATGAGTCATCCGTTATTTATTCAAACAATACAGAGTACCATTTAAAATGAAAGCAACGTACATATGTGTTCATTTTGCGAATGAATGTCGAATTAAAATTTTTTCAAAAATTTGATTTGCGAGTATGTGCCATAGTACCTGCTTTTGATTCAATGATATCTTGACCAATTTCAATAGGTCATGTAGTCCAACTTATAATTGCGATATGTGTATCTTCATGAACGATATATTGATTAATTAAAAAATTCAAAATATTTATTAAACTAAGTTTTTGCATTTGATTTCAAGTTATATTTGGATTTTGTATCAAGATTTAATACAACTCGTGAACTATCTGATGAAAGAATCTCTGCAATACAATTATCAATCTCTGCACATTGATCAACTAAATTGATTTCAAATGAAACATTCAAGTCTTAAAATTTGTTTATTCATGCGAAGAACTTCTAACGAATATGATGTAAGATAAAGTAAATCCATATCCATATAAACAACTTCAAGACAATGTCCTACTGAACAAAGTAATTCTACTAAATCTTTTAAATATTGAGTATCTTGATGACAAGGATTAGTAACATAACGATACACATAATCGAAATCTTTAGCATTATTAAATTTTTCGAACAATAAATCTAAACAATGTTCATCTTTTCATTTCCAACCTTCAATAACATTCCAATTGATTTGTATTCGAGGAACTTTTGTTAAAATAAATTTTTCATTCATAACATATAGGTATTTAATATAATCATTCATTAGATTTTTAATACGATCTGAACCTGCTTGAGGACAATAGTCAACACGCGCTAATGCCTTTCAATCTGTCCAAGAAAGATTTGCATATAACTATTGTGCTGGATGACTTGATATATTTATTAATTTATCATAATCAAAATATGGAACTAAATTTGGAATTCTTTCATCAAAATTTAATAAATCAGGAGTATATGAGAATTTATCTTAAGTAACAAACCATTCTGTTCCATTTGGATCTTGTCTTTTTGTTGAATTACAAATATCAAATATTGTACAAAATAAATTCTCTTTTAGTGATTGACCATACAATTCTAATAATGCTAATGTATAACCATCATAACATTGAGTAAAATCAGGTAAAACTGCAATAACAGAAATATTATTTTTACGAAAAGTCATCAATACTTCATTTTTCATAAATCCGATTTCTGAAGCTTGAATTAGTATTGAACCATTATTATTGCGTAAGTGTAATTGTAAATTAGGCCATAAACTAAAGTTTGAATAACTATTTTCATGATGACCATTGATTAATTGCCCTTTTGATCTATACCAAACATTTGATGCCAATTGATTTGAACAAAAGTCAAATTTACCGTTTCCAATTAAAAATTGTGTTCTACCAGCAATATTTTCCAAATAGATTAAAATTAATAAAATTGAAACAATGATATAGGATTTTGACAATATGAGCATTAATCTGTTTGATTATAATTACACTTATCTAACAATAATATATTAGAACAACAGAATAGTTTGTTTATTTCGATCGATCTTTTTTCTTTGTATCAAATCTATTATTTACATAGAAAACTAACTTGTTTTATTTTAACTGTTTAAAACTACAGGATAATAAAAGATTGCTAGATGAGTGACATATTTGATGCAAGAATTTAATGAATAAATTTTTCTCATGGTTATTATTTCTTCTTTTTTTTCAAGTGACTGTAAGATAATGAATATTTACTCATCTTAACCTCACTTGTTGATATCGAAGATAAACAATTGAGTTTCAACACTAGAAAAAAAATCTATTCCAACATAAAACTATCTTGATTCAAATTTTAAAAAAATTGTCAAACAAGTTTCTTTTAACTGTATAAATTCACTTTACTTTTTGAGGACTAAGCACGGTCATTCATAGAGAAATCATCAAACATATTAAAGTAACTCTTAAATTTATTGGATATATATTCTTGTTTGTATTTGGCTGAAACCAAGTATAGAAAAAGAAATCTATAGACAAAACTATGTATACCGATGTTGAATCAACACTAAGATTGTCGACTACTTAGTCTTCCATATAGAAACTATTTTGTTATAAAAAAAAAGACGAATATTTTCGAATGATGTATCAAAGTCTTTTGAATCCATACCAATAGAATCATGAATTTGTTTTCCTGCTTTTTGAACTATACCATAGCATATTAATGAAAATTTAGCATTAAGTGTGTCAAAGATAGTAATAATAATAATTGGAATCGATGTTTGTATCTTAATATCAAAGTTTAAACCTTGAAAATAAAAGAGACTTTTCAGTTAAATTTGTGATAACATTTGGGGCTATGGACAACAGGAAGCCCATAAGTAGTCCAAGGAATCGAATGAACAGAAGCATAGCTGGCTGGAAGTGTTCCAGGCATAGTGATTGATATTGATGTTGGTGTGTGTAAATATTAATCATCAGCAGATATGTTATTAAGTACTTCACGTACAATCATATCAGCATTGCTGCTATTTGTTCGCTTTTCAATACCAACAAATGCTGTAAGTGAACTTAAAATCTTATATTTCAATGATAATTGACTAGCAGAGTCCTAATTAGGCCACTGGGCCTGCATGTCTGCCTGTGACATGCAGGCTGTGTGATCTGTCTACTTTTTTCTTCGATATGTAAATTTGTTACATGAATTGCATTGAATTCAAGAAAATAAATTTAGTTGAGCAATTTTGAAGAATGACATTTAAATATAACGAATTAAATAAATGCTTGAGAATAAATATTGACGTTACTATCACGGACAAAATTAACCCAACACGTATTTTTGATAGATATTTTCATTAACGGTCGACCACGAAAACTATAAGTTTTTAGAAATTTTTTTCGTCTATAGAACTTTGTAGAGCTCGTTTTGCTGATTATTTTGGTAAAAAAATATTCAAATTTACCCGATAAATAACGAACCTTGGCTCAGAGTACTCAAAAATATCACCTACTACTCTGCAGTGGTCACGAATAGTCCTAAGTTTTGAGTATTTTGACTCTAATGCCACTATTTATTGAGTAAATTTGAATATTTTTTTTACCAAAATGATCAATGAAACGAACTCTACAAAGTTCTATAGACGAAAAAAATTTCTGAAAAACTTATATCTTTCGTGGTCGACCGTTAATGACAATATCTATCAAAAATACGTGTTGGGTTAATTTTGTCCGTGGTAGTTAGGTATAAACAATGAAATCTGCTATAAAGATGAAGAAGTTCTCAAAACACAAATAGGAACTCAATAGTCGATGAAATCTTCCCATGGAAAGACTTTTGTACGCAAAATTATTAAACAAGGGTTTCGAAAGTGACTGCTGGAAGAATTCGCTCTGTTGCAACTACTCACATTATGCTCAGACCATTTGAAATAGTGAATAAGTGTATTATGTCCGACCATTGATGAAGATTAGGTCTATTAAACTATCAATATGGTAGCGAATTAAACTAACTTTCATGTAGTTTGATAAGAGCTTGTCAGCGCTCTGAAATGCTAAGTAAACATCAGAGAAAAAAAATCAATGATCAGTAAAAAGCACCAGAAGGAAACATTGGTCCAGACATGATTCGAGTGTTTTTGACTGATACTTCGTAGACTTCAATCAAGAGTACAATTTGGATAGAAACTAAGATCATCTTGGAAACCAGCATTTAACATTAAGCACAATGATGAAAGTTTTATATTTTTTCATCGATGTTGTATCGTCGAAAAAAAAATATCCTAGTTCTTCCTCAAAACTAAGTCAGAAAATGAATTGTGTTGAAAAGTAGTTCCACTAATGGAAAAAATTCTAAGACTGCACAAAGACACTAGAACAAAAGATAGGGTTTGTGTAAGCCATTAGAACACTGTTTTAACAAGATTCATTGTCTGACTCAATCCAGGAGAAGACTGGATAAGTTCTCAACGATAAAACGTCGATAAAAAAATTCAAATTGGCATAAGTCTATTCACGAGGAAAGGTTACTAATTGGTCAATCGTTTTTGGATTAAGGCTATGTGCATTATATAGGTACAAATGAGCTATGAGTACTCTAAAAAAAGGTTCGGGCAGTTAGCTTATTGTTACCGAGATATTGCACTTTTCTCATATCATTCCCCTATTAAATAATTCGAAGAATATTCCATAGGTTACACCAAGACGCGCGAATTTCAGTGCAAAATGGAAAAAAGTCCCCGTGACTTTAGAGACTCTTCGATATTTCACAAGAAATCAGAGAAACTTAAGAAAAATTCATTAAAATTTCTCAAGATGTCAAGAATTTACTAAAATATCACAAATTCTTTTTGAAATTTCAAGAAATGTGAGGAAAGTCTAAAAGATCTTTCTAAAAACCTAGAATCTTCAGATTCCCTAAGAGAGAATTGAAATTCGATCAAATTTACACACATATAATCCAAGTCCCCGAATTTAACTTGGTTTTCAAAATGGTATTTCTCTTTTTAGGTACCGAAACATGATTAAAGAATTTAAATTTTGGCTCATGTCATGAAAAACTATACACCCAGAGTTATCGCGAGCGCCATTCACTTTTTCCCGATGATGACAATACCAGTTACGCTTTTTGAGAGTTTGTGATAACTTTATTGTGGCAGTAATATTCTTCCTATCGTAGCTTCCATCCGCATATCGATAGAAGACCTGATCAATCATTTATATCACGCTTGATCTGATCAATTCGGAATAATACTTTATCTTCTATGTCTTTAGAATCTCCCTCATCGGCACTCATGGAAACGAAGAAAACATCACTTTCTTCAGTATCAGCTCCATCAGTAGATGATCCTGACGATTGTCTCATAGTGAAGGATGTGGAGAAAAAACATTGATCACTTCATTATTTGTTTGGAAGGATTCCTTTCAAATTTATATTCACCGATTAGTTATGTAGTAGATGCCTTATGTTCATTATTCAAATCGTCGTCATCATCAAAAACCGTCATGCTAGCTGCAGCACCAGCTACACATTCTCAACCAGCGTCAACATTGCCGACACTAGAGATTACTGCAACTATGAACGATACCGACAACCTCAACTTGAACTGTAAGATGATTGTTCGCAAGCTCATTCGCCAGGAGACCTAAACCTACATTTTCCCCTAGCCGACCTACCAACAATTCCGAAAATAAAGCGACGAATTAATCAAAAGTGTAGCTCAATCCAAAAACAAAAACATGAAAAGACGTCTCTTCTTCGGGTGTATGCCCTGGACTCAGCCAAAATTTTACTAAAAATCCAATAGTCTGTCAATGGAAAATGTTCATTTGCTTCCAGACAAAGATAGAGAAAAAAAGGAAAACAACAATTACCAGAGATTTATGAAGTCATTCGCCAGTCGTTTGAAGACAATGGCCGCTTTCGAATGTTCCATTTTGAAGAATCTAGCTAAAGAGCAGCAGATTGATTGGTGCATGCAAATGTTGAAGTGAGCTTATAAAACTAAATTTAGTAATTAGTTAGTTTGCTCTATGTTCGCAATATTGGTAGGTATTCCAGGTGTTATTTTATTTGTAGATAGGTTTTTTCTTTTCTTTTTCTCATTGTTATTGTAACAATTATCTTTGTTTTTTGTTCTTTTTCTCTTGGTAAATTAACTCGAGCTATCCTCATTGTACTTTTATTCATTATTTCCGTAAACTTGAACGTTTCCGTCTACGTAAATAACGTCTAGTATGCATTGCAATGACAGTTAATCTTGAACTCAATGATGGCTATCTTCATCAAATTCCTCACTATGGACGTTGAATATCGTTCCGTTGATCTTACATACTATTGATAGAGACTTGAACTAACTATCGAAGTAGTTTCATATGGTAAGTGATGTACATACACAGCAACTTGTAAAAGTAACAGTCGATAATTCTTGTGAACAGTAACTATGACTAACGAGGGAACATTTTCAGGTGCTAAAAAGCTTTTCAACCGGGGATGTGATAACTAGATAGGGCATAGCTAGCAGTGATACACCCTAAGTTAGTTCGCGCCCAAGTTGAGATTTGGCTGAGATATCGACTTTTTACTAGAATTTGCCTATGGGACCCCATCTTTCCCATGAAATCAAAGTTTTGAATTTTGAGGTGAGACTTTGCCCATATCAAGGCCTCGGCTAGGGTAGTTCATCCACAAAGTTTCAGAATTTTCGGGCTAAGCATTCCCGAGATTTGAGTCTGTTAGTATAAGCACAGTTTTTTACGGATATTGCTGTATGCATGGATATTTTGAAAACATTATATCTCGGGAATGCTTAGCTTGAAAATTCTGAAACTTTGTGGATGAACTACCCTAGCCGAGGCCTTGATATGGGCAAAGTCTCACCTCAAAATTCAAAACTTTGATTTCATGGGAAAGATGGGGTCCCATAGGCAAATTCTAGTAAAAAGTCGATATCTCAGCCAAATCTCAACTTGGGCGCGAACTAACTTAGGGTGTATCACTGCTAGCTATGCCCTATCTAGTTATCACATCCCCGGTTGAAAAGCTTTTTAGCACCTGAAAATGTTCCCTCGTAAGTCGGTAAGCGATGAAAAAATTGAGTGAATTACTGAAGAAAAGAATAGATTCTACCGATTTGTTCAGAACCTCGAGAATTCCAATGAATGAAAAATGAACTAGATGGAAGTGAAGACAAACTCGAAGTATTTCTGGAACCTAAATAATTCCCAAGAAATCCCAGAAATTCAGAGAATTACTTAGGAAAAGTACAAGTTCTACTTGTATTACCAAATAAAATTTGGAACATTTCTTTTCCCTAAATAAAATTATTCAAATTAGAAAAGAAATGGCAGAGATATAAGATTTTCTTTTGGCTAAATGACTTTCCTGACATTCTGTATGAAATAAGCGTCAAACACGTATAAACTCAGAGAAATGAATGTTAATTATCGAGTACAGTCCAAAAATTTTTGCATGCAGTGTGCCTTTATGAGATGGGCATTGTCTTGAACATCTTATGCACTGACTGACAGATGGGGAGCTATATTATGAAACCTTTATTTCTATGTAAACAAGACAAGTATTTTCGGCTTCTTATCAAAAAGCCAAATAATTTTCTACAATTCTAATAAGACATTATTGTATAAAAGAAATGTTATGAGAAGTATCAGAGGTAAAAGTCATTTATGTAAGACTGTTTAGTTTATAATCTTTTGAATGAATACATTTTTTAATGAGATGAAATAGACGATGTCTATCTCATACTTGAATTCCTTTCAACGAACTAGTGAGGAAAGATCAAGCGATGAGTTTCAATTATAGTCAGAAATACTAGAATACAAATGTATATTCATAAATGCATACATTAGAGATTTAATCTTTCATCTTTATTAGATTATATGAGATAAGCGAGGAAACAATACAAAAAAAAAAGTAGAAAAAATTGTAGGGCAATGGTTCGGTGATCTTCTAATAAATACTTAGAAAAATATTGTTGAGATCACATACGAATAACATTAATTTCATTACACCCTTTAGGCTCAAAGCGAAGATTTTCGCATGAAGCAAAGTTCGCTGGCTGTATGATATTGTGGATAAATGGATCGAAATAATTTCCTACGGTTAGATATTTCTGGCGTTCTTATTCTTTCCAATTTCAGAGGATCATCATGACTAACTTTAGTCGGCGTGTTATAAGAACTTTATAAAATAACAGAACAGGAAAAAGTTCTTCAACTAATACTTCTATTCACTTGTTTGTACATGTCAAGATTATATTCTTTCTTCGCATCTCGGTGTTCGAAGCTAAATTAAAAAGGTAAAGATGCTGCTAGATTATGTACAGAGCACGAAACGGTTCTAGGTTTTGAAGCATATGAGTGTCAGGAACAAATTAAGCGATGATTAAATGCAATGTGTTGAACCTATAGGCATTTCCAGTTGTCTAAAAATTATGAAGATTTAAAGAGGGCCAAAAATACGAAAATTCAAATGCACAAGATGTTTTTCTCGAATAAATTTTCGATGTTAAAATCTGCTTTAGGGAATATTTTTTGGAAGGTTTGCGAAACTTGGGTAGTCTCCTAGAGACTCAAGAACATTTGGGAATTTATAGACGTTCCACTCTATCTTTTTGAGATTCAAGGATTTCGAAAACTCGTTTGGTGTCCAATAAAATACGTCCACAACTGAAATAGTATCAGCAGACATCTCTTCCGGTTCGAAATCAATTTTTCTAGTAAAAACAGTTTACAAATATATATTTATCATTTCTGGAAATATTAATTAGATTTTGGACAAAAACATGAGAGTACTGGTAAAACTTTTATAATGTCCGTGTCGGTTTTTTCAAAAATCAAGGACGCACTTCTGAAAACGAGTATTGGGCGCGAAAACTCTTGACGAAATCCTTGGCAAGTTTCCGAAAACGTTTCCAAGTTACTTTTGAGTATTTTAGAAAATGAATTTTTTTTCTAGAGTGTAGCGATTTCTTTTTACTGCGCAAATTTTGTCATTGAATTTATTTGACTATGGAGAATTTATATTGATTTTAATATCCTGATGATAATTCAGCATGTCCACATTCACAAATGCATACACACACATTGATAGTCTATTTATACTGACGTAATCTATGAGGTTTGACTCACAATACTAAAGATCTTCAGGAAATGTTTCAATGAATTTGAAAGAAATAAGTCTCGATACCTGCAGGCACATTGAAGTTATTCTAAGGCTGAACTTTATTCTTAAACCATCTGATAACTTCTTAAGCAAGGATAAAACCGGTCATACATAGCTTAGAATTCAATTTATTCATATATAAACACACCCCCACCAACACGCTCAAGTCAAGGTCTTCTATTCTTTTTGCTAATCGTAATGATATTCATGAGTCTTGTTGAAACAAAGGTAAGCAAAAAAAATGATGCACTGATAACAGTATATCAATTATCAGATACAAAAGCGTTGGTTAGCCAACAAATGATAGAGGAACTGAAAGAAAAAAAATTGTCATTTTACACATGAGTCTGATATTAGTTCGCACCAACATACTTCTCGTCTTGTATTCTGAGATAGAAGTTTTAATGAATCATGATACACATGTAGAAAACATTTTTTCCATCAATCCACAGCAGTTTTCATTCGATATCAGCAAGTATCTGCTGTCTACTGTGTACTCAAAGTTTGTATCAACTTTTTCTTACAAACAACTATGATGCATTGTGGAATTGAGATCTTACAACAATGAGAGGTGCCACATATTAATGAACTCAGAAGTGCTGGAGAAGTACAGAAATGTGCGGTAGATGCAGAACTACCTTAGAACCAATGAGTTCATTGTAATAGATAGATCTATACCATATAAAGATTCCTTGTAGAGATGCCGAGTATCCAAGCACTTGTTCCGTAGAAATACGCCATCTTCTCCATTTCCCAATGAAAAATTTTTTCGAACTTTCAGTCTCAGGGCTTTCTAAGAAATATATGTTCGTAAAGAGGATGCGAATATGGGTGTGAGTATGTATGAAGATAGGATAAACCAAGCCACAACCTCACCCCGAGCTATTTTTAGACGAATTACACAGATTTTTCTTTAGGTCATTCTGTACTTTGGCTACTTGCGTTATACAACATACATTGACAGAATCACTCATAACTGTTTGTATTTTCATATATGTCATAGATGATCTTTACTACACGAGTATTTTCTTTGTGACAGATGTTGAAATTCATTAAAAGAATTAAGAACTTTTAAAAGCATGCAAACATAGGTTTTAAATTCATCTGAATATATAACAGTTTTATAACTACCGTTGAATACGATTTTGGGTAATAAAATCTTATCTGAAATATTAGATACGACTATATAAATCACTTGATATCAAGTGGAAGTAACATGCATTGTATTTTTCTGTGTGTCTTATCCTTCATTGTTTGATGACTACCTTATACATTCATATATAGATTTTGTAAATGTCGAATCAAAACAGAAAGGTTGACAAATAATAGTGCTAAATTAGTTCTCTAGTCACGGTGTTTTTTCTCTGTTTTTGAGCTATAGAAAAGAAAAAAAGATGGTAAGATAGAAACATTGTCAATACGTTTTTTGACGAATACCGTTTAATGCAATATTTCTTTTCGAAATTTTGAACTAACAGGAAAAATCTGAATACTATTTTAGAAACGTCTGAAATGGACATTAGAAGCGAGACGGCGCCTCTGTCTACAACATCCCGTAGAAATCGTTGGAACCCGTTAATAGATAGTAAAAAACGCAAATTTCGTGTTCAAAATACTCCACCACTTTCGCTTCGTCAATCTCTTCGATCGACCATCAGCGTCATTCCAGATCGTAAACAATGGAAACCGACTGGAGCTTACCATGTACCTGTTGTGCATGAAGATCCACCTCCTAAACCACCAAATAACCTACCTGAAATTGTTGTAAAACCACGCAAGAGCTCACAACCTGCTTGGTATCCACCTGGTCCAAACAAATATAAACGACCTAAAACACCAAGTGAGGAGAACAAAATACAAAAGCCTGAAGAAGATACAAATGGTTCTCGATCAAAGACGAATTCAAATCAGCGGTCCAAATTTACTCGAGAATCATCGACTCCATGGCATCCTTCTGGAAATCAACATTATGAACCAGTACCATATTTTGATGCACCAAGTTTGAGATGGTCACCTCAACAAATTAAACAATCATTGTCGGAATTCAAGTCAACAACAAAGAATTCATCTCGAAATCCAAAGTGACTACAATACACTTTTTCATCATACCTCGTATTGTTGTCTTAACATCGATCACAATTATCATCACTTGTTTAATTCACTCTTATATTAATTTAAAAAAAAACTCAGAAATGCAATGATTCTCGTAATAACGTCTAAAAAATGCCAACAGAGTCTGATTAGAATTCGATTCTTAATCCAAGCTTATTTGTATTTTTCCGTAGCTTTTTAGATAATCATCCCTATATAACAATCGTTAATTCTTTCACCTATAGAAAGAGCTCGAGAAGTTGTCTCTCCTAGAATCTTTTCAGTCTTTCTCCAACCGCCTTATGTAGATCATCTTTTATAATAAAAACTCTTCAAGCACATGAACAGTTTAATCATGAAAAGAAGTCGATAACTTTCTTTCTTATTCAACTAAGTAACCGACGCATTTTCGTATAGAAGGAACACCATCGAACAAACATGGTCGGGCGTTGTGAATATATCAGTATTGAGAAATTCTTATTGATGATCGAAGAGGAATCCTAATGTATCGTAAGGATCAAGAAGGAGCTTCAGGACCAATGAAGACACTCGAATTTCCACGCATTGACGAGATCATGCAAAAAACATCTCCCATACCGTATCGATACGGACTGGTCACTCTAGATGCTTTTTCAATGAACGTCCAATTTCTTTTAACTGTGAAGTCGGATTGAACTGATTGAAGAGTGATATTTCTCTGATTCCTAACGTGGTTGAAGCAGCTCGACACTAAACGGAAGAATTTTGCCGATATTTAAATAAAGGTAAAGAAAAGTCGATTCTCCACTGGAATTCGAACCACAAACGAACAAGGGCGAATTCGTTCGGGTTCGAAGCTCTTCAACCATTTCTGGGTGGGTATTGTAGGTGTGTGGATGTCGATATGAAGTGTGGTTATGTGTTTGGAGTGTATGGATGTGCCACTATAATGCACATTCACACCGCTTAATTGCTCCTCGAAATGTTTCTTCAGTTTTTTCTTTACTTTATTTCGTTTCGAATTCTTACACATAAAATCGCCGTACGATAATGAAGCATCCTCGTTCAATTTCCGTTTTTGAATATGGTATTCTTGATAGCCGTTATCTAAGAGCTTATCGTCATTTATATAGTTAGATATTGTATCCAAAATACAACAAATGTTTCATTTTCGATTGTCAAAATGTAGCAATAGTTTAGAAATGGGTCAATTCATAAGAGATCTACATATAAAAGTCCTGAATAAATATATAGACCTTGAACTACATCTTCCAATTCAAGATCAGTTTCACACGAAACGACAAACTAAATCAATTCTAGAAATCGCATGTATAGCGCTTTATCACACATGGGAATAATATTTCTAACTCGGAAGTGATAAATCAGGAGAAATTTTCTGACAATATCATGTTTATTTTCTCTTCTAGGTTTTTCTTTTGATAAACATAAATAACATTGCCAATCTGGTAATAGACAAATGATGTCACAAATGTTTAGAGAGTGCCCATTCTTTCATTTTATCATAACCATTTATGTATGACTTTTGCATATGATGTCATCTCGTTGAAAACATAATACATTGCATTATACAACATATTTCGAATAAATAGGATGTGTTGAGTGTGTGCCTTCTCTTGTGACACTCACATGTCAATTTACATCCGTGAAGATAATTGTTCTCTGAAAAGGAGAAACGGAAAACTTTCAAAAGTAACACTGGAAAAAGCTACAGGTTTTTAAGAATTACGAACTGTTCGCATGTTTACAAAAAACGGTATAGGATACAAACTATGTTCATTTTGTAGAAAACCCAAGCTACCTTGTTTACGTGAACAAAACTGGTGGTTGTGTAATGTTGTCAACTGTCGAGCTCTATTTATATGCTTAGATTGCTGGCAAGTCCTAAAAGAAGAATGAAAAATAAAGCAGTAATTTTAATTCTATTGAGCCATGTCACAGGAAATCATGTGGGGAAAAGATAAAAATTCCAGATAGCGACAATGGATCAGCGTTACCACTTTCCATACAATGTTACTTTTGTTCAATTTTCCTTCCTTCTTTAGCAAAAAACTGTTGATAAGCACTAACTCCGTGTCAGATTCTGATTGAATCTAAAATTTGATCATTGTTGATTGCTGTTTAACGCTATGAAAATCAAATCCAGTATCAAATTGTAAAACAAGGATGAAAGTAACCATATTATCTTGCATTACTTAATGATTAATCACTGGTGATAGCTAAGTTTAACTGGAAACTTGAAATTCAATGAAATTCTTGTTGTTAATAATCGACTAAATGAATTATGTACATATTCTAATGATAGGGCGAACTAAATGAGCTGAGTGGTTAGTAAAAGGCTGAAAATGTCCTACTCATTTTGTTCTTTTCGTTGGTTCAGATATAGAGCCTATTGCGGAAAGATAAAAAATTCTGTCTGAATATGTAAATATTTGAATCAAATACTCTGAAATGTACAGATATGACACCAGATGCGTTTTTAAAATCGTTTAAGGCTTTAGTTCAGATTTCCGAACCTAGTAAATGATACACGGCGAAATTCTTTATCCTTGAAATCCCAAATGACTTCTAGTGTTTATACAAAATGACCGTATGTGTTCGAAACCAAAAAAGACTTCCTCCAATATAGTGAAATCTAAAGGGTTGAAGATGTGTGGGTATGTATACGGGAAAATCTGGAAACAGATGTTCTTCCCTTATATATAACACACTGGCAGAGAGAATATTTAGTTGAACAAATTTTATTAATGACTTTAAATTTAGGTGATAATGAGTATTTTTATGAGTATCTAGACAGTTCACCTGATGACATTGTCAACAACGTCGATGATTCATCGTCAGATTAAGATGAACAACGAATAATTGAACAAAGTGAAAAGTCATTATCAATAGAAAAATTCTACATAATACATAACATGACTTCACCGTTGAATGAGACAAGAAAAAATAACGCCTCCATAGGCTGTCTTCTACAATTCATGACTTCTTTTAATCTTCAGCAGTCTTTTCATAATCAACCAGCATTTATTCATCATTATTCAACTTATTTATTCAAACTAAATATCATTGAAATCAATGATTTGTATTTTTAGTACTTATACCAGTAGTAGAAATAGTTCTTGATTATATTCACTTGTCTGGTTTTTCGTGGTTGTTTATATTCCTATCCAACAACCACATTTATTATTACATATTCATTAGATTACTTTTATAATGAGTTTCCTTTCATAATAAATACAATTTACCCTCTCATAGTGATATTATATTACCCATGACCACAATCAAGACATAAGATACTCTAAATGAATAGCTTTTGCGTATTATAGATTTATTCGACATTAATAAATTCGATCAATATTACGATTGACGGCATCATCATTTGCTATAACAAAACATCCCATAGAAAGTCAACACATATGTATATCATAACAAAAATGCAAATAATTTTATCTTATCTCAATTAGTTCTATGTCGACATGGAATATACTAGATTTATATACATCCTTTATGAAATACACTTAACACTTCAATTCATTGGAAAGAGTTTTAAACATGACCGACGACAAATATCAGCACTTTATCACATATTAACAAGAACCATTCATGATTATTTCAATGGAAACTATGCTACATACAACAATAGATAGATGAATCATTGTCAGTACGAGGAGATATTCTGATACATATTGACCCCCAATATATCTCAACAATGAAAGCATTGCATAAAAGTCACACAAATATATAAGCCCGCACGGCATATAGTAACAGATGTGGGTGCCCTGAGTAGTTCATAACTATGTTGAATATTCGCCCACCTGTAATACATGAAGCGCGCCACGTGATGCTTTGGATTTCTTCTATTTTCTTCTATATATATATGAATCTATTGATTTTACGAATACATATGATATTGGATGTTGATGCAAATTTATATGCGTGGATCTTCTATATTTAGTATTCTCTGTAACTAGGGAACTGCAAAATCACTTTTTTTAGTCCCGGTCCCGGTCCCGGTCATTTTTTTTTTCTCAGTCCCGGTCCCGGTCCCGGTCCCGGTCAAATTTTTTTCCAGTCCCGGTCCCGGTCCCGGTCTTTGACAATGGCTTCATTTCTAAAACCAAGCAACTTTTTTTACGATCTGTGTACATTTATGAATACATCAAATTGACATAAATGATTTTGATTCGTGAACAGTACCAGATTTCTTTTATATCCAGTGTTAAAGTTGAATGTATACAAAATCGATATAAGTGTCTTTGAGTCGATGTTACGTCAAGAATCAGTTTCATATGTCAAAATACAGATCGAAAGAATTGAAACTGATATTTTTTTGAACAAGTCTCGGAATGATTTTTCACAAGATTGAGTCTGAGTTTGTATATTTATTTTTCATATTCAACAAGTATTAAAGTTCGTTCTCAAATATAGTCAAGTACAATTAAAAAACTAAAGAGTTTAAATTACAAATGGTAAAACAATGACGAAAGCATATACATGAAATGAAATTACACAGTTAGTTGATTGTGTACTTTAATTGTCTCTTACTATTCTTCATCATCACTAGAATTATTAAGATTATCAATATCGTTATTATCAGCATCGAGTAAATGTTCATATAAACGTTTTTCACCTTTTTGAGCAGTTGTATCAACACTAGCATCAAGATTATTTGACGTTGCAATTTTACCAAAAATTTTTTTTAAAATTGCTACGTTCTTCTTAATAAACATCAATTTATCAACTTTTTGTGATGATAAACGATTTCGTGTTTCAGTTACTGTATTACCACTAGCTGAAAATAAACGTTCAGCTGCAGTATTGGTAGCTGGAACAATAAGTATATCACGTGCAATTGAATAAAGAACTGGATATACAAATTTTTGTCTTCTCCAAAAATCAAATAAATCTTCATTATCAATTAAACTGTCGATAGATTGTAAATATCTTTTTAATTCATCATTAGTATCAGATGCTTTTAAAGTTGTAGAGATTTGATCATAACATCCAGATAAAAGATCGTTTGTATCAGTTGATGATATTACTATTGATTGTGTTGATGAAACTTCAGAATTAAATGATAAATCTGATTGAGGATCTGAAACATAGAAAACAGATATATATATAATATAGTCTTATCGATAAATTAATTTTATTCTATTATCAAAGAGTAAATATTGCTTACTATTTCGTTTGTTAATTTCCTTCTTTATTAATTCGTAAGCCTTTTTTTTATCTTTATTTGACAATATTTGTAAGTGTTTAAATTTTGGATGAAGAACAGTACCAATAAAATGTATATCATCAATTTCCCAGTATGTTGGAATTTTATTTTCAAAATATTTTTTAAACTTCATAATTGATTCTGGATCAGTAGGATTTGGTTTAGATATATTTATAAGACGTTGTTTAAGTGGTAAAACTAAAGAAATTGTTGGTGTTTTCTCTGCGCTTAGCATTTCTGTAACATCAACAAAATATTTCAAATATTTAGCAAAAGAAATTAATTCATCAAAATCGATTTGTGCAAAAGTTAATTTTTGAGCTTTATCATTAATAACCATATTTAATTCAGGATATACATTGATAAAACTGGAGAGCATACTATATGCACTGTTCCATTTAATTTTGCAAAAAAGCTGAAGTTTGACAGATAATTTACATTGATTATGTGAAGATCTTAAATAAACTACAAGATCATGTATGCTATTAAATAATCGTTGAATATCTTCACAATCAGGATTAGGTATACAAAGTGAATGTTCAATGATCTTATTAATGAAATGAGCTGAACATCCTATTCGATTGATATCATATCGAAAAGATGCACGCATCTTGTTTTCATTGTCACATACAACATACTTTACATGATTCAATGGTAAATTGTATGATTCAAGTATTGAATCAGTAAATAACCGAACATTATCAGCAGTTTGAGATGGTAAATCAAATGGTTTACAAGCTAATACAAATACTAAAAGACCATATTCTTCCGAATATGTATGTAATGTAACACCACCATAGCTGATTTTTGTTTGATACTCCGTCCAAAAATCGACGGTTATTACGAAATGATCAAGAGTTGACAAATATGAAATTAATTGTTCTTTGCGTGCGCTGTAGATTTTATCGATTTCTCTACTAATCTAAAATTACAGAAACAATAATGATGCAAATAATATTTAATATTAAATAAAAGAAATAGTCTTAACTTACCGTTGTTGGATCAGGAATAACTTCTTCAATCGAAACTGTTGCACCTAATTGACGACCAGCTTTAAGTAAATTATTACCTAATTCTTTAAAACCATCACCACGACATACACTAAATGGTAAACTATCTACAGCACAACATTCAGCAAGAACATTTGTTAATTTACGTTTTGTAGAATTAATTAATTGTTTTTTAAATTTGTCGTTTGGTAAATAAAATGATTCGATTGATTGTTGTGTTGACGATGATGATGGGCGTTGTTTACATGATTTGTCATGTTTGTCCATTACATTAGTACCATCATTTGGTTTCCATGTCAAAATACAATGACATTTTATACATGATATAAAGTATTGAGGAGAATCATTAACAAATATTTGAAGATAATTGGCCCATTTTACACTTTTGGCATGCTTTGGTTTACGAAACGCAATAGATGAGCTGTTAGTATTGATCATCTCTAAAATTTGATCTTTGTTATATGTACGTATGGTCGATGATGCCATCTTTGTTTATATAAGAATATTATCGAACTTTTAACAAAATTCAATGGTTATTTTTATTTATTCAAGCTTTCAATGAAATACCTTCACCATCATTAGAAAAGATAACAAGAGAAAAAGAAGACGACACATACATATATATAGTCAGCTGATTATGACAAGAAAACAAAGAAAAGAAAGAAAATATATATTGGCGAATATACATTTTCTTTGTTTTCTTGTCATAATCAGCTGACTATATATATGTATGTGTCGTCTTCTTTTTCTCTTGTTATCTTTCCTAATGATGGTGAGAGTATTTCATTGAAAGCTTGAATGAATAAAAATAACCATTGAATTTTGTTAAAAATTCTCATGTACTTCGTAGTAGTCATTGACTCATTTCTCTCTTCTTTTATATCTACTGCTCTACCTAATGGATTTATTATCGAATTGATTATTTATACTGAGTCGCTATTACTATTGTCAAAAAAAAATAAACGGCGACACATGTATTCACTATTATCTGATAAGACTTAAATAAAGGAATGATCAAAGAATGAACAAATTAAGTTTACGTATAGTGTTGTGTTGATTGTTTTCTATGTATTTAAAAACCTGTGCAATTGGAAAATTCGGATCCTTGCAGATAGACTAGTAGTCAGTAACGACTTTTATAGAAATAGCAAATAAAAATATCTGATTTACAGATCTTTAATCATGTCAAAATAATAAACGTGAAAATATATTGCATAAAAAACTGACCGGGACCAGTGTGAAAAATTTTTAGTCCCGGTCCCGGTCCCGGTCCCGCAAAAATGTCAAATTTTGGTCCCGGTCCCGGTCCCGGTCCCGCCGGGACCGGGACCGGGACCGGGACCGGGACCACTTTGCAGTTCCCTATCTGTAACTTGATAAAATAATAAGCCGCAGCAATACCGAAATACCAAGTATTCTGGGAGCTATAACACCTTCGCATCCACACCATACTTTAGTTGTGAGTTTATTCGACACTTGCTGGACGTTTTGAGATTTCTTCTCATCTACATAGTCATGCATTATCTTCATGTACGCCCATACCTACAGAAAAACACTCAGAACTCGTACCCACTCCGAGCTACATTCACACTCACTGACATGTGCATAACATCGACATTCATATACTTTCAAAGTGTAATTTCAGTTTTGGAGCGTGTCTCAACCCTCGCGAAAAAAATATTTGTGACTAATGCATGATTGAGATATCAATTAGCTGGAACTCAAGATATTCACAACAGGTATAATATTCTTGTTCGTAAGGCTTGTGCAAAAATCTCGTTTTGGAAGATGAGCAGATATTTATTATATTATGATCTATACTTCTCAATGAGTTTTAAATAAAAAGGATCTATGTTTAGGAATGTTTCTAGTCTATATTCCATGTATCTTTTTTAATGTTCAATTTAAGCAATTCAAGATTGAATAACGAGCACATAATTCTAAGCACTATTGTCATTGTTTGAGTCATGCTCCATTTCAATACGAACTTCGGATGTTGTTAATCGTTCTTGCTGTAACTGTAGTTGTGTTGCCGTTGTACGTTCTCTATTCAATTGCTGATTAGACTGACAACGTCTAGTTTCAGACTGTTGCTTTTGACTGAATGAATTGGTTCCTGAGAACGATATTAAAGAAAAATTGATTAAAAAGCAAGGAAGAAAAATCCAATTTATCAGTCATTGAATAATTTTCGTCTAAACCTGGTAGATGAAATTTGTCCAACTTGTGTTTTTCATGGGTTTCGTAGTTATTGTCATAACATTTCAAGAAAATGACATGAATCGGTTGATTCAAAATTTCATATCTTCTGTTAAAGAGTTTGTTCGAAATGCTGAGCCAGAAAAAAACTTTCAGCATAGGTAGGTCTAAGAGGGTAAAGTGAATTTGTGCTAGACTTAATTTTATGTACATGTGTCCTATGTGAGAGATTGAAGTAACAAGATTAAAAACATGCCATGGCTTTTTTGCTACTGCTTCTTCCACAATATAATGACCAACTGAACTCAATTTTCTTCAGGTGCAAGAAACATTAAAGATCGATTCCTTTTTTGGTCTCTTAATTCATCTACTATATACGAAAAAATCTAGAATGTTGAGACGCTCTGACATACACTTGGCTTTTTCACTTTGGTTTATGTGGTAACAACTGCTAAAGCTCAAGAAAACAATATCCTTGGAAAGCAAAAACTATTCACTGGACATTTTTTGTCTGTTATGAGCAAAAAAGTTTCTTTCGCTGTCGACCATAGTTAGTCTAACAGATACGGATGATTTAGTAATTTTTTCGGAGTTCTGATAATATCGAGAAAAATGCGAGATAGTTTAAAATAATGTTTTTCTAGTAGTTATATCGAAACTTTTATTCTTCTAACCAAGTTTGAAAAACGTTGCAGTTGTTCAATGATATCAGCGATATATAAGGAATGTGCCACAATTTTCAACATACAAAATAATCATGTTTTGCTATGGTACCGAAATTCTGTTTTCAAGATAATCCGTATTAAACATCTAGGGGACATTTTACGCGAGCCACTACACGCAAAAAAATTTGGTACGATACGGAATCATTTTTGCAACGAAATCGAAACCTTCAAAAAGATTTCGTAAAAACTCAAGATAGTTTCAAAATGATTGCTAAGAATCTAGGACACTTTTTCAAAGGTTTCGATTTCGATGCAACATTTGAAGTCTTTTTCAAGTTTCGCAGAGAGAACGAAACTATTTGTTGGTTCCGTATGGTATTGTATTTTTTTCAAAGCACTAGTTATACAAAAATACTGCTCGACGGATGTCATCACTTTGGCTCATATGTTTAATCCCGATATGCTTGAGTATGTTAAGAATATTCTTAAAGATTTATTTGAAATGGATAAACTCTTGGAAAAGACACTCACTAAAATTATAAGTATAACACAGGTGTTCTTCAATAATTGATTAAAACAATTTGTTACAGAATCAGAAGATAGAATGGGTAGGTCACACTATATCAAAAGCTTTTCTTGTTGTTACACGCAAAATTTTCTGAGTCATCGAGCTCTGTTTTCTCAAGAATGAGTTTCTTTGAAAGAATGTTTCAAACTCTACTAGAAAAACTTTTGAAAAGTTTTGTATGTCAATTGTGATACGTAAAATCTGCGATGAAAGTTCTTTAAAACTGCGTCTCATATTATTAGAAGGAACTTTGGCATAGTACAAACATGTTTAGTTCTTCATGATGTTCTCAACTGACAAGCAACTTTAGTAGCACCTATATAAAATCTATCAAGCAACACACTAACCTGAAAATATGTCACTCATAAGGTGTGAGATTGGAGAAAATAGATACACTGTCATTTACATCCACACCCTTCCACTCAATCATGTCGACAGTAAAAATACGAGCCAAAATACACTGTAAAAAAAGCATAGAATAATAAGCCCTACGATAGGGTTTATTACTTTCATAAATCCTATGGTAAGCGGTTTATTATTCTATGCTTTTTTACAGTGTAGTGTAGTGACATCAATTGAGCGACTTCGATCATGGCTCTCATAGCATGACTTCCAGCAGTTTTCGCAACTTCAATCACATGAACCCAGTTGGTGTACTTGAGAATATCAAACATTATTACTTGCCACTTGAAACTCAATCTTAAATCAAAATATTCTTTCTTGGGATAACACTCCTAATGAACTATTTTGCTCTTGCTCACAAGTGAAATTTTGATCTTACTCGATGTGTTTTTCATGAGTGGAGGTTCCAATTCACTCATTTTTGCCGCTGCCATTGCCATCATCATCCAATTCAGTGATTCCTTTATCTATATCCACATTCAGAACAGCAATATTGCATGAGGGGAACAGTTCAAGCTTACCTCTTTCATTTCCTTCGACCATTGTTTAAAACTACTTTCCATCTGATCGAATCGTGATTGAAGATCAGTGATGTTAGTCTCCACCGACTCCAATTTGTCGCCAGTCTCGATGCGTGAGTCTGCTAGATCGTCTTGCAAATCATTTATGAGAGATTTGATTTTCTTTGATTCATCAGCATTGGTTGATGAAGACTCGAATCTATATATATCAGGCAAACATTAATGAATATTTGAGTCCTTGCTGCCTCCTCCTCTCCCTCCATACAATAGATTTTTCAGTTAGAATGATTCATTTGGATTGAAATCTTTAGAAATGAGTGGTTCTAGTGAGAAACACTTCCGGTAAATATTTCAGCCCAATATATCAAACCAGAGCAAACTCATCGGTAATTTACAGTCCATTGTGGCCTTTCGGAGAATCACTATAGCTTCGTCACTGGCAGAAGTGCACAAGTCGGGATAATTTAAAATTAAAGCTAATACCTATGTATAGCTTCTCATCGGGTAGAATTTGAGATCGGGTTCCTTTTTGTATGGCCCTTTTAGTGCATAAAGTGTTAAAATAAACAATAAAACCTGCCATTTCATGATATTAGACCTTGCTTTTCTCAGCACGAAAATCAACTATAAAAATCGGGTAGAACAAAATTTTACTCTAATTTAGGCGTTTAAAACGAAAAAGAATGTAGTTTATAGGGTGAATGTCGTGGAAGCTGCTTCAATTTTCCTGATTGAAAACCGTGTGTTAAGAAAAACGGTGAATAACTTTATGCATGCTTTTTTCGTTCTAGTCTAGAAAAAATGGCCTATCTGTAATATATTTATATGAAGTTTTTGAAGGCACCCAACATATGATGATAGGTAGCATCATGGTTCGTGCTTGAATCATATGAAGCTGTTTATTGAATACCATTGCAAGTAAAAAGGTATTCTTTCCAAAAATAAAATAACCGCGAAAATATTTTTCGAAAATTTTTTATAAAATTTGAAGCTTTGTTTGAGAAGACCTACGTGTATCCCCCTGGACAAAAATAGTTAGACTCGGTATTTCGAATATATTTTCACTATAAGACCACACTTTTTTAAAAGTAATTACATATTCTGAAAGCCCGTGAAGTTTTCTATCACTCTGTATAATTAGGTTTTAGTTTCGATCTATTCATTATCAAAATTAATTGAAAACAATGAAAGCACCCTCGTGTCCAGATTCCCCACAGACAGGATTTTGTATCCTCAATTAGCTTTTTAAACTTTTCCACTATAGAAATATCCTTCTAAAAAAAGTAATTATGTATTCTGATAGAACTTGGAATTCTCTATCACCCCATATATTTAGCTATTGCCTTACATTTATTTGTTGAACAATAATTTGAGTACAATGAACGCACCCTAAATCGACAAGTATCAAAAATCTGCATTTTTTCGCCACTTTTTTTAGTTTTCTCTCCAATTATTATTCCTATAGGAATAATTTTTTCCAAAAGAAATTACATATTCTGATAGCGCTTGAAATTCTCTATCATCCTATGTATTAATGTAGTGTCTTGAATTTAAATAGCGAAAAAACTGCAGATTTTTGATACTTGTCGATTGAGGGTGCGTTCATTGTACTCAAATTATTGTTCAACAAATAAATGTAAGGCAATAGCTAAATATGTGGGATGATAGAGAATTTCAAGCTCTATCACAATACATAATTACTTTTCTCATAAGATGGTACTATAGTGATAAAAAAGTTAAAAAACTAATTTTGACGACAGTGACAAATCAAGTTTATGGAAATCTGAACATGAGGGTGCTTTCATTGTTCTCAATTTATTTTGATAATGAATAGGTCGAAACTAAAACCTAATTATACAGAGTGATAGAAAGCTCCACGGGCTTTCAGAATATGTAATTACTTTTAAAAAAGTGCGGTCTTATAGTGGAAATATATTCGAAATACCGAGTCTAACTATTTTTGTCCAGGGGGATATATATGGTGAGAGATGAAACTTCGTTGCATATTTCTATGATAGAAGCACAACTTCGATTATTTGTCCAAAAAAAATGAATTTTTTTCGAATGGGGTTCTTAAGCCTTGAGATCTTTTTTAGATGCTCAATAGCTCTCATGTTCAATTTTCTCTAACACGTGAAAATTCCAACAATAAGATGGCTATAATTTTCATTTAACAACAGATTGGTTTCTTTCCGTATACGCATTCAACTATGCACTCTTTTCCTTGTACTTTTTACGTAACAAACTCTCAAAAAAGAGTAACCTTCCATTGTTATCGGAACTTTTTTATCGATGGGTTTTTTTTCACCTATAGCTCAGTCAATAGTGATTCGTTGAAAGCCACAAGAAAAAATTAAAAAACTACGCTAATGATGCTGTTATAAGGCTTATTTTTTTTTCTAGAAAATTGAGCTGACGTGTTTTCATTGATCAAGCAGCTCAAAAATAATAAAGCGTGTATTTTTTTTACACTAATTATTGCTCATTGCAATTCAAAGAACTTCTTTTTCTTTCACAAGTACTAATTTGACATTTTTACAATTTGATATATAAACGATTATTTAGCATTCGTGTCATATAAACTTTTGGTATGTTTACTAAAAAGATGCATGCAATCCCTAGTGAATGTACTGAGCTAAGGGTACCTGAAAAAGTACCCTACTACCAGTATGTCACAGAAACTTTAGGGTACTGAAGTACCTTAAAGTACTTTTAGGTACGTATAAGGTACTAGGGTGGGTACCCTGCTGGAAAGCACCTAGTAAATGGATACTTGAAGGTACTGATCAAGTACTCAACTGGGTACTATTGCAAAGTATTTTTAGGTACCCTGTTACCAAAATTGCAGTATGTTGATGATCGAACCTAACCTTTGACTTTTTTCATTTTTGTTTCTCTCAAAGCAATTTATGACATTTTTTCGATTTTATTTAATTTAATTTTTCTAATTTTGATACCTTAAGCAGGTCAAATTTCGGAATCTGACCGGATCTGAGTTGGTCGGATCTCCATCAGACCACTTCAAGGTAGTCCTCTCTCAATTTACGATCGAGATCGGTATGTTCTCGACTAGTAAATAGTCAAGAAATAATCTAGAAAAAACTAGTATGAAAAAATATTAATTTCTTACGTTTTGTCGAGTTGTTTATATGAAGCCATGTGTGCAATAGAAAACGGTGAATGAACAGTTGCTACACAGAACGCGACAAATCTGGGGTACCCTGTAGAGCTTTCCCCAGTAAAATTACAGGTGCGGGTACCCATACAAGTACTTGTTCAGTAAACATACAGCTATGGGTACCCAATGCAGTACCTATATCAGTATAATTACTGAGATTTTTCGAAGTACCCATATAGGGTACCTTGCTGAAGCTTTCTCAGTACATGGGTACCCTTAGCTCAGTACATTCACTAGGGATTCTCAATTATACATAGTATGCAAGACAATAATCCATGAAACTCAACATTTTTCACTTCTTTACGAGGGATCAGGCTTAGTTTTATCGCAGGATTCTCCACTCCGATTTTCATTTTTTTTGTAAAACTCGCATATATTTTCGAGGAAAACAATAGTGAGTGTAAATCTGAAGCGAGATTTTGCATTCCTGCTCCTACGCCCTTGCAATCAAGTGCGAGAGAACCAAAGCTTATTGGATACGTTTCCTTAGCAATGGATGGAGAAGGAGAAACCAAACACTATTGAATAGATTTTAAAACAGACGAGAAAAGGCGGCTTAGCGATATCAGTCTTTAAACCATCCTGAAATCCTATAAGTTCTAACTAGTATAATATTGCACATTTGGAGATCCAATATAGCCAGAAGATCGTATTCTAAGTGTCGATCAATAGAAAGGTCGTTTTGTTGATTCAGCAAAGTCAGAATACGATGGACATAGAAAAGTATGAACTAAATGAATTCTAAGTTTGTTAAAAGCTCAATAGTATATATCAAGATTCGTTGAGAGAGAACGGTGTGTATTTTAGCTTGCTGAACGCTTAAATCAATGTGTGTAGGCAGCTAATATAGTAGTTAAGTCGAAGCAACGATAAGTAAACATACATGTACCACTCTCTATTGCACGTACTATAGAATTATTATCGTTAAGAACACGGAAGCTAGATATTGAAG
>CAJNOP010000007.1:4266894-4306645 GCA_905250075.1 Rotaria sp. Silwood1 | reverse complement strand
TACTATAGAATTATTATCGTTAAGAACACGGAAGCTAGATATTGAAGATGTATCTGTCCATAGAAATAAGTTTTTTGCAGTATAACCATGTTACACGGATCAAATAACTTGGTAGACAAGTAATTATAAATGCCGGTATTGTCGAAACCATAAAATTTCAGAGGACGCCTATCATCTATAAAAATTGTTAGGATTTTGATTTTTCCGTCTATTTGACATTTTTTAAAAAATACTTTAAAACCTTGTGACAATATATTATAAATTTACAGAAATTAGAGTCTGTAAATTCCACAGTTTAGTCCAGCAATGAGCCATTCTGACAAGATTTCCAGGGTTTTATTGAGTATATTACATATGCACTGCATGTTGTTCTATATGAAATAGTCAAAACACAGTGCCAACCAGCGAAGTGATGTGCTTTCTCCATCATGCATCACCATCATGTGTACTGTAACAGTGTGTCTGAGTATGGGCTCAATTGATTGTTTGCAGATTTGTGACAGAACAATTATTACATAAAGACCATGTCGTCAAAACTTGATGGGTAATACGTTTGATAGGAACCGATAGTTCTTGAATAGTTGGTACATGATGGAGAAAATACATTTTAAATTTTTTGGTTGGTTCCTTTATCTGGCTTTTTTGCATACATCAAGTTATAATGCACACTTAATGTGCTCAGCGAAACAAAAACTAACGAAGATTTGAATAAAGAACCCTGCACTAAATAATTGTTCTTCCCGTGTACAAAGATAAGAAAACCAAATGGATGCTTGTGAATGAAGTGAAGCCTCACAGTTATCCTTCTTCCTAATATACTCAATTTTTCTGTTCGTCGATAGTCTAAACTACGCATGTAAGCTAAGATAATCTATAATCGTAATGTAAAGAGCAAAATCAATGGATTGGATTAAAAACGATTTGAATCAAGAAATCGACTTAAATCTGATTCAATTTTCAATTAATTACAAGATTTTGATTGAATTTCAACTTTGATTTTTCTGACAATCACATCTTTGCGATAGAAACCCAATATAGTGCTTCTAATTGAAAGTCCTCGAGATTTTGAATGCTAAACTTTTTAATAGATGAAAAAAAATTCTCAAAACTTACATCATGTCTGCGGTCATCATTCCATTGGCAAGGACGGCAGCTTGGGCATCAAGCAATTGTCGCATGTAATCGTTTGTTGAATATCGTTCGAATTCTGACCATGCATGATCAATAGTGTCATTAATCGGAATCATTTCTGAAAAAATATATAATTGGATAAATATGTGAGCTTTTAATTGAAACATTCGTTTATTTGATCTGTTAATTGGTCCAGTCAAAATTGCTAATGTTACTTACTGAAACATTGGGATTGCTCATGATGAGTCTTTTTGTTAACGCAGTAGGTTCTGTAAAATTTTCTCCAACACCATTGGCAGTATTGTACAATTGAGATGAAAAATGTGAACGGAGGAAACAATGCTGGTCGGGCATGATAATTACGAATGATGTCACAACGGTCGTAGGCCCAAACATAACGCGCTTGTGTTTGGACGTCATTTATTTTGAAACTAAACAACGACTTGTATTCATAGTTATTCAGATTAAGCTTCTCAGTTTTACATACCTGAACAAAGCAATCAATAAATTAATTAATAGTATATTGACGAAAAGCATATGAAAAGCGAACACAACCTGAGTGACTATGGTAGCACTAGCATCCGGTGTGGCTAAATGAAGCAATAAACGAATAATGAGCTGAACATTTAGTCAGCTTTTCATGCGGTATCCCTACCTTCCAGCTGTGTACGTTCATTATCAAAGCCGCCATGAACGAAATAATAAACTGGATATACCACATCACGAAAAAACTTTCGGCTATTAAAATCGACTGTTCCATAAGCGATCATGGATCTTGATGTGATTCCATAGCCGAAAATGAAAATAACGATGATAATAATGAATAGTAAGAGATCATTTGTCTACAAAGACAACGATACAATTTACAATAATACTCATGCAATAAACGTACCATTTTTCGAATCATCACGAGTTTGGGACCAAGACTTGAAGCGATACCGATGAACAGAACCGAACGAATAAACCACAATTCCAAATCTAAAGCCATCACTATTCTATAAAAATAGAGTAGAACGCTTTGAATGTTAAACTAATCATGAAGTGTACCTTGCAGATGCAAAACCTTCGGTATCTGTCTGTGTAAAACGAAGTACAAGTCCAATATAGAAGAGAAGATATGCTGGTAGAACCAGACATAAGTTCGATATTCGATTATTCAAGTCAAAATAACTGTATATCTTGCCCATCAGCGATCGATCGTCCTGAGAGAAGAACTAATCAGCCAAAGACTTAGCTTTAATATAGCCTTACTCAAGAGTGAAGCACTGACCTGCCGAACTTCTTCGAAAAGCATGGTAGTCACGGTTATGATAGTTAATATTTCTGTCCAATGAATGTTGGGAGTCATTTTTGAAAGTGGGCTGAATGCCCAGAGCATATAATAACTGAAGAAAAACAAGAAGAGAACATAGCCAAACTAAAATGATCCATATCACAATGTGGCAAAAATCAAATTACACCGTAATTGACTTACACATGTATAACAATATTTGACAATGGGTCGATTATGAAAATGGAAAAAATGTTGAAGTACCGTTTCATTAATAGAATAATCATCAGTATAATCGATGCCATGCTTTTTCAATCTAGGTTATTTTTTATTTGAATAGTTATTGCTGGATATTGCATTCTTATTAGTTGTACTAAATACATACCGTCTTTTTGGATATTCCGTTGTGATTGCCTATCAATGAACAAAAAGATAACATGTTTATAGTGCAAACGTGTTTAACTTACATGAGTTTCTTGTTTCTTTCTAGAAAATTTAGAAAAGCATTTTTGATAAATCGATATGAAAAGTTGAGAGATTCCCAATGTTAGTATATTGATAACAAGAATTGTTTGCTCCCTAACAGGATCGACTTTATCATACCATATATTCGTTAACAGAGCTTGGCAGGCATCTTCATGTAAGAATTTCTTATCATCTGCAGCGATAGCCATTTGAAGACACGTGATACCTCCATAGAGATCCACGCGTCGCATAATCAATTCGCATGCTTGGTTTTTGTCAAAGATGTAAGAACACCGTACGAATTCGATGGCATATGTTTCGAAATCACCCGCTTTGGAATACAGTGTATCTTTTGCAATTTGATCCGGTGCATAGGCTGCTAGTGATTTGAGAATTTTAGAAGCGATCAGTGCCGAACAGATACGAGTTTTCATTTGGCTCAGAAAGATTTTAGCCATATCAAGTCGGTAGGTTAGCACACACCATAGAAAGAGATCCCGATAAATGTACTCCGCATCTGTCTTCTCTATATCAACATCTACGTCTGTGTTCAATTTCGTCAATGCAGGCTTTGATTGATCCTCGTAGAGTGGATGCATAATATCACCTACCAGTTTCTTTAAAACAATAACTAAATGCTTTTCCTCCGTGAAGTTCAATGTGGAACTGATTCGATCCAGCAAATACAATGGGTCTCGCTGCACAAAAAAAAACCAAATATTCTGTAATATCAGCATTCAATACAAATACATATTCATCTTACATTTTTGCGCTTTGTATGCGAGTACAATTCTTTTAGATAATGATGTTTGAGACACCAATGAGTGGCAACTCTAGCCAATAAATTACGAGTAGGACCAAACAAAACTGTGAAATCGATGTCGAATTTCACGAAATTAATGACAAACACAAGCAAATTTTTGCTAAGTGCATCGATCAGGAGCAACCGGTTTTGCTCAATCTAGAACGAAAAGAAGTATATCAGCAGATCAAAATAACATAATATAAACGCTTACTTTATTAGTATCGTTCCAGATCTTTACAGTAGTCACTGACTGATTTTCTATCATCTCGCTAATGCTCCACCGAAGTGCTAGATGTATTTGTTCATCGATAGTCGTGTGGTACTTTTTCTTGGTTCGTGAAAGATTGTCCCTTGCTAACAAAGAAAAGCGTATTATGGGGCTCGTTGTTACGGAACTCATATATAATACTGCTCAACACATCCTTGTAGTTTCACAAAATAAAACTCTGCATTCAAAATTAAGAATTCCAATTCCCTATCATGTAAGAAAAAAAGAACTGTTAAGCGACTCTGCTTCTTGAAATTTCGAATAAGTTAGCTGGCCCTTTCCTTTGGTCTACTTGTAGCTTATTTTGACGGTTTCCAAGTGCACAATACGACACTAAAGCTCAGTTTTATTATCTGGATTTACCTTGAATGAAGGCATAATAAATTGTTTCCTTTAAGGATTTCGATGAATTGATGTTGAAAACATGGATATTGTCTCGAAAAGGAGCTTTCAAACATCTCGCAAACTGATATAAGTATTGTCCAAGAGCTTTTTCTTCCTTTAAGTTGAATAGTTCACCCATAGGTAACCTTTTTCCTTGTGCTTCATACTCCTGCTGTAGGATGATGTTGTAAAGTCGTCGCACATCATTGATAAAATCGACCCGATATTTGCCAAGCGGCCGCAAAATGTCTCTTAAACTATGGACACGAATAGCATATTAACCAGTAATCGGTTCTGCTATGACAACTTACGTGTTTTGAGCTGATGACAATGAAATTTCAGCACCATCTTGAGGAAACACTTCATCAATCATTGCTATATCCATATCATCTTCATAGTCACTAAGTGCTTCATCGTGATCAGTGGTCTTCTGATTTTCTTTTTTTGATGATTTATAAAAACCTTCAATGAAAACATATAAAGACTTTTCGTCAAAATTTTGATTTTTAGTCTAGAATTATGGCTTTCGATCGTCGCATAAGTTATATAACCCTAATTACATACTTTCAAACGTAATATGATTCATTGGTTTTCTAATGATACTTGCGACCTTTGCAGATGCTTGCTTAACAGACACATTATCTGATACGTATTTTGCAAGTGTCATCTGTACATGTATTTAAAGTTTCCCTTTTGGTCTCTTAGATGAAGAATATAACTAGTATGTGTCACCAAATGTGCATCGAACACCTGCGCATATCTTTAAGATGATTTTTGCTGTACGACCTAACACAGGTCTTACTAAAATATGCTCTAACCGTCGTTAAACTCGAAGATATTATCAATCGATAAAGCTTCAAATTCTATATCCATGAGACTCCACTCTCAACCGTTTTCTTTAAAAAGCTTTGATAAACAATCACATGCTATTTCGAACAACCTACTTCAGCTCATTCTAAGGCACTATCACCGATGCCCATCCGGATCTCAAACAGAAAACTAATTTTCGACAAGAAAAAAAGTTTTTGAAGTCAATCTTTAATATTTCTGAACCTATTTAACTTATGATTACGTCCCTCGCAGCTCTTCAATGATTTCTTCATTCTCTTTTCTCGAAACTATCTATTCATATATATAATTAATGAAATGAGGTTGAATCTGGATATGAGTGTCCATAAAGAGGTACTAACACTCATAACTACATTCTATTTAGCTTTTCGAGATCTGTATGAGGATGGGTGCGAGTACCCTAGGATGGACTGGTATGGACCGTTCGAAAGAGTATTTGATTTTTTTCAAAGATTTTTTAAAGCAAATGATTTGTTGCAAGGTTTCATGGATGCAGATTGTGAAGCTCTATCGATTGATAATATCCTCGAGTGAAACGGCGGCTGGAGTGTATTCTAGTTATACTCACCTAGCAAGGAATAAAGTCTTCATCGATTACATCAAAAATTGTTTCGCCGTTCTCTAGAAATGATGGTTTAGTTAATTATGTATGTGCTCTCCAGATTTCTAGACCTTTTTACATATTTGAAATCTCATTGTCCGTAATAATAGTTGTCAGATTGTGAGTGAATAGGTCTTTGAAGGAAATGTCCGCCTACGTTGCACCCACACATACAATCTCCGTATAGAGATGCTTTTCATCAAAGGTAGCGGATTCCATCAGAGAAAATCTTTAAAATTGTTTCTCTCTAAAATATAATGATGAGTACAGGTGAAAGCTCATGCAAAAATCGGCTGCGAAGGCTTAATTGATCCAAATTTTTTCTCTACCACCAGCAGCAAGTGTAAAATCTGCGGCTTCGACAATGACTGCACAAGTGTGAAGCAACCATGGCAGCGGTTGGATTTATTATAGTCTTTTCCTGTTTAAACATTGGTGAGTACGAAGCCCTCAGACTTCGGAGGTAGTGACTGCAAAATACTTAGAATTCAGCAATGACTACTGCAAAAATCTGATCTTCTTGACGGTTGCAGCTCGATTTATCCAAATTTATTCCTCTGGTAACTGTTTTAGCTGTGAACTATTCAAGACTCACAAGTGGCGGCTGTATTTAACCTCATTTTGTGGAACTCACTTATATTTTCGAAGGAAATAGTTAGCATAAGTTTTAAGTCGAAGTTTCGTGGCTTTCTTCTCTCCATCATAGACAACTGCTCTCACTATAGAGATTAGTAGCACGGACAACAGGCATTAGATTTCTTATGATTAGTTCAAAAAAACGAAAAAAACATTGCACGACGTGAACGACAAAACTTCAAGTGCTACGGAATACTTCAAACCTTTGGTCGAAATTTAAATGGCTAGTATACTTTTGTCAATATTATCAATATTATTGATAAGAAGCCAGACAGTAATATCATCAAAAACCGATTTCAAGCATCGGAAATGTTTACAGGTCCTATATCTTTTTCTTTGTTGTCATGCCCAAACGCCCAATGAAAAGTAGTGTCTAAGCTTCAATGCCAATTTAAAGTTTGTGTTATTAGATAGGGAAGGAGAAGGGCAAGAATCTAGGACCTGCCGAGGCATATATTTTTAACGTTGTTTTTCAAAAAACTCTTGAATAAATCATTAGCTTGAACCGAAATTTTGGTTCAAACTTTTAAAACTTATATATTTCTTCTCTAAAGTTGTTAATTATTTTGGTTGTTTGCGAACAAACATAGGTTTCTCACAGCACTTTAAATGATAATGACGTTCCCTCAAAACATTTCACTCACTTTCGGTTAACTTAAGGTATTTACATAATATATCAGCCAATGGTCCACTTCCCTATATAATCCGAGGAACATTGAATATTTGAGTTTTTTTCAAGTATGGATGACTTACATTGACAATGATGACAGGGATCAGTTTTTCTAAATCAGTGCATATCGACGGAAGTGCATGAAGAGTACCACCGACGAGAACAGTAACTAGTGGTACTAAATTTAAAAAACAAATATATACAAGGAACATTAACGAGATATATGCTGAGTAAAATGCTTACTTCTACGTCTTGCTCCACGTGATATTTGTCGAGCGAGGTTTGAAGCGAATTCGCCGGTATCCAGTGAATCACATGTACCATCATCGAAAAAAATGTAGTGAGTGTGGTTTAATTCTAACTTGTATCTTCCATGACCCTCATGGGTTCTGGGCTGAGTGTTATGTTTCCTGAAACAATAATATTGAAGACTGGTGTGATATAAAATAGTCAGAAAAAAATATTGAAATAGTTAACAAACGAGTTTATTCAATGATGTTAAATAAAAAAATCGGTTTGTCAAACCTGTTCTCGAGTTTGTGACAATCATGAATATTACCCCATTTACCAATAGCAATCGCACTAAAATTTATATCAGGATTTTTTATTCGACTATTGTAAACTACTTCACCGATCAGTTCTGAAATACTTTCTTCCTTGTAACCATTTGTAATAATCCATGCATCTAGAATTCGAAAGTATTGTTTTATGAATTTCTATTACTGCGTGTTCTTACCAGATGCCACAGCAGCGTCGGCAATACCTTGTAAAAGTTCTTTCTCTATTTTGATGTTCGGTGTCGAATCTACATCGCCCATCATTCGCATGATAAGACCAGGTATGCTTATACCCCATACACCCAACAACACGAAACAGAGTTGTTCGAGTTCTGTCTCAATGTCACACCGCAAATACTTGTATAAAAAAAGAAACGAAATCATTGTCGTTTATTAGACAACTAAATAACGTACAGGGCTATTTGATTGGGGTAATATTCCATAGCATTTGGTATCTTCTTGCTTTGTGTGTTTTTTCCAATTCCATATTTCTTTGTACTGAGATATGTTATTTTTAGAGTGATTATAGTTGCAGACGCAAGATTCACTGTTTGTTCTAAGTCATCGAATATTCTTTCATTATTAGGATTTTTAAATAATCATATGGACTTACTCTTTTGGGATGAACACCGTACATGTTCGCTTCTGAAAGTTCAACCGGTCTATCGCAACACGCCAAGAAACCAACTGATCATCGGTATTGAAAAACATACAAAATAAAAAAAGTAACAGAACTACAGAGTACATACATCATGAGATGTCGAGTCAGGTTCAGATAAAAGGTTCATATTCCGATATTGACTAACTTTCTTCTAAAAAATGTAAGTGGAATGTGATTACTTTTTACCAGCTCAACAAGAGAAAAAGGAATGAATGCAACTTATAGTTTCAAATCAGGCGAATTCATACAAATGCCACCATGTTGTTGACAATGTAAATATGCATAAGATGCATGCCAATGAAGGCGATCAGAATGAAGGCTTTTTCTATTCTTTGCTGTTCTGTCCATAGTGATTGTGTAAATACCAAACTACATCGGCGCGAACTGGCAGCATTTTAATTTTTATTTGGTGCGAAGGTGTCTACCTAAATATGTAACTATTTTTTAACCAATAAGCATTATTTTTCTCCACATTACTTTTTTTTCATAGTGTTTGAACAAGAATTTGCGACTCTCTTTCTTTTTCACTTTTTTATTTTTTGCCATGTTGATCACGAAACTGCATCTTACAGAGTTCGAACTCAAGCTTAGTCAGTGGTAGGGAGTGCACATTTTACAATTGCTATTAACAAAGCTCGGCAAATAAATATAACAGGACTGAAAAGAGTGAAAAGAAAAGTGAACGGCTTTTGCGCACAGTTGTTACTTATTGTATTGAAAATGCTTGTATTAGTGACCTGCGTTCTTTATTTTAGATGGAAAAAAGTGATTCGACGACATCGGAAATAACAAAGCTTAATTATCTCAATCTTCTTCAAGAAATCGACAAACTTTTAAATTTATCAATTGCCTGGAATAGTCCTTGCAATGCGACAGGAGAAACTTGGGATATCTCGACGATAGATACGATCTTTAATAATGTGGCTGAGAATATCGACCGAATATTCGACCAAATGGTTCTTCAGAGAAGCGCGATGTTACTCATTACGATATTGAACACAATCATGCGCATCTGTACTGTCGATGGGTTTGGCATCATCATCTCACGATCACCTTTTCAATTAATGTTTCAACAATTAATGGATCTTATATGGGATATTCCTAACCAAAAAGATTATTGTCCACTGTGTGCCAGCGACATATTGGAATCTATTCTTATGAACCTTGCTAAAGATGGTCATGCGGAAATATGCTTCAAGAGGCTCCTCTCAGACAAGACGGTATCAACCAAAGGTAATGTTTTCATGATTCTTAGAGTAGACCTGTGTACGCGCCAGAGATGGAACCGATACCGGTCTGGATTTTGGATCGACTGGTCTACCGGTAGACCGGCCTAAATCGCTCTGAATCGGTCTAAACCGGTCCGATCGGTCAAAATCGCCTTATACCGATCTATATTTTTCACTTTTCTGCTTTATGATGGTATTCATATGAAAAAACCACTGGCCCCAAGACTAAACCCACTGATCACACAGAAATTTATTTAACAAACAGTTTTCGGAATGCTAAGCAGCGAGACCATTGTTATCAACGGTGAAGCATTACGCCAGTATGCGTGAAAGTACGAAAGTAGCTCGCAAGCGAATTCACTGTGAAACACGGCTCATTTCAAGCCTCAGTCTCTTGTCTGTAGATCGATATTTCGTCCGTAGGTTGGATTTTCTCTTATAAAATGACGTATCATCAGCATCCTGTTTAGTACCGATAGGTTAGTTTTGGCCGATAGACCGGTCAGATCAACTTTTTTGGGTAAATTGGTTTCGGTCGGTCAACCATTTAGACCAGTTTTTACCGGTAGACCGGTGTACCAGCCGCTCCGGTCCGGTCGGATATCTTCAGACCGGTACCGGTGCGGGTCCGGGAAAAAGTGGACCAGTTCCATCTCTGCCGTATTGAACAACAGCATCACGAAGTAATTGTTATGATATTTCTGAATCATCAGCTAAATTTGTAACTTGCGAGAGATACATTAAAAAGAAGTTTCACTGTAAGAATCGATGTATTATTCGTAAGCCAGTTTTATCGGTCTAGACCGGTTCCATCTCTGGTACGTGCCATGACATAGTAAGATCCTATTCCCAAGAAATTCAAATAAAACCACAATGAGAAAAATTTCCAAGAAACCTAAATGATTCATCCAAGAAACCAGCTGAGCAAATAATTTTTAATATAAATAGCATGTAGAACTCACTTAAACATGTTTTAAAGTTTGGTTTGAGCAAGAAACTCACTTTAATATGTGAAACGTATGTAGAGATATAGTCTATAACGTGTAAGTATGAATGTTGGTATGCGATGACAACCAGTATCATTCACAAGAATGTCCCACAGAAATACTAAGACCCTGTAGACTGTATCTCTCTACATACTTATCGTATTAAAATGAATTTCACAGCTGTTGTGAATCCCAGAACAAAAGTTCTACTATTTGAATGTAATGTGTGACGGACTATTTCTAGCTATACATCTCATACCATTGAGTTGCATACATCCGAAGAAACTTTCGGTAGCTGATGACATTCATTTTTTAATGATGTGCCAATTTTGAATTCTATGGAAATAAGAATTCAGCCTGCCCTTGAGCCCTAAAGAAGTAATAGAGCACAAGAATCGTTTGTACCGTTAGTGTATTGAATTAAAACAAAATACACACACGATCAAAAATGAAAAAAAGAAAGAAAAAAGAGGACATCAGAAGATAGAAAACAGAAACAGCAGAATATTAGAAGAGTGAAGCTAATCAGTCAACATGTGGAACGAGAGAAGAGCAGTGAGACTGCTTCGTGAGAGATCCCCAAGATGCACAAATGACATAGTAGCACCTACTAAGCTATATTTCACTTTTTTTTCTTGTCTTCTCCTCTTCCTCTGATTTCCTTTTTTACTACTTCTCCTCTGTTATTCTTCTCTAATTCGTTTTTTGTATCAGCATGACCAGTGAGTAGCCTTCACTAGGACCTTCGATTTAATACTTTCTAAGGATAAAACGAAAAACTAAAATTCTTTTTCGCTACGTACTACTATGGCATTTGAAGCTTCATGCATGATAATCCGTCTTAATACTTGTTCGAGTACATCTATGTGTGGCACAAATTTTTTTCATCTGTGCAGAAAGCAACATTATCCAGCTCTTTCTTGCTACACTGACTCTTGTACGTTCAATTCTAATCGTTCCAATAACCGAGACCGATCTCACTTAGCTGTAGTCGATATCGATTTTAAGGAAATCTTTGAATTAGTCATTAGTGATAAAAGCTGCGCATTTATAGTAACAATTGGTTGTTATGAAGATCATAAGCCTTATTGTTGATTCATGTTGGACTGCACCCTCGACTGTTATACATGCACAGGCGAATTGTTCATGGTTGATGATAGTTATTTTTGTTGATTTTGGTAAAGAGCTATCAAACTAGCAGACGAGTATTGATCAATGATTTGGGTGTTAGACAATGATTGCAAGCAGACGTAGAATTGCAGACTATTGATCGATAGGTAGTTCACTAGGACAATAAAATAAGTTATTTGTTGTTTTTTCGATGCTTTATTATTTGACGCAAGTAGAACATGAATTATTATTGCATACCAACAAGGGTTTTTATCGAGCATATATACTGGTTCTTGTTAGTCAGTTTCATTGAGGAGATGTCCACTTGAGGAGCTCATTTACTACCGCAATCAACAAGTCCTAGACTTAGATTCTTGTGAAAAAGAACTAAAAAAATAGAACACACGTCTGACCCCTGTAATCATTAGCGAAGAAATGAATTCATGTACCGAAGTATGGTATGATTGCAGATGGGCGCCGGTATTAGGGTTAGTTTTCTCTTTATCCACAATCACAATTACACCCAAAACCATGCCAACACGCACACCCACCCACCCTCACCCCCCCACATCCTGCTTTCCAAGATGGTAGAAGAGGTTTGAAGACAGAATAGTAGAGGATCTATGTTGAAAGGATGTATCAATAAGAATTAGAGTATCTAATAGAATATTAATGAAAAATCAGATAGCGTATAGTGAATATTGTATATGATGGTAATGTGCTTTGAATTGTTTAGATTTTGTCACAACCAGTGAAGAATCCTCACAAGACAATAGGATCGATTTTAACAAACTCGTAGAAGTGTACATAGCCTGTGTCAGCGACTTTACTACTACAGCAACTATTCAATCGGCGTATGAATTCAGAAATAATTACAACTCTCTTATGATCTCTCTGCTGAAGTTTGTTCATGATTATCTGACTAATGCGGACAAGCACGCTTCTTTGACATTGCTAAAAGTAATAGGTAGTATTTTAAGTCTTATATGGAATCTGACCGACAAAATTACACTTATTTCCATGTTCGTTGATGTTGGTTATGTCGAAAAAAGTATTCAATGGATTTGCACAGACATATTTACGTCTCATATCGACGAATTGGGTGATCCAATATTTTCCATTGTTTATAATTTGTCGAGAGACAAGACTGGTTTAAAACAGTTACGAACAGAAAATGCATTCAACATTTTGATGAACTGTAAGCAGCTAGTTAATGATAAAAACGATGAAGAGCTGACAAAATCATTTGGTGCAACTTTGATAGCACTAGCTACAAACGACGAACAACCAGAGGAAAACAAAATTCTCATCATTGATACCAGCAGTGCTTTGTACAACTTATGTAAGACTGCTGATAAAAGTGACGACTTAATATGTGAGGGATATCATTTATCGGAATTGCTGGAATTATTGCATCGTGCTTTCTCAAACACTTACGTAATAAAACATATTCTGGACAATCAGACGAATGAAAAATCAACACCGATACAGTACTTTGCACAACTTTTTTTATCCATTTACGGAGCACTGTTGGATCCGGAAGCGGATGAGCTTGAGAAGCGTGCTGTAGAATACTTATTAAAAATTTTGTTACAGATTTCCAGTTATCCGGAATATCGGAAAGAATTAATTGAAAACAACCAGTTGTGCGTAGTTATTGAAAGTCTTGCCAATCGTCCAAAACACGATGATCTCAAGCGTATCTGGTGTAACCTTCAACAAATAACGTCACCGGATGAAGCAAAAAAAGAAAAGTCATCCATGATCTACATCAGCTATGATTGGGCCGATGAGGAATTTTGTAAAGAATTTGTAAAGGAGCTACGCAACGAAATAACAATACCGATTTGGGTCGACTATGAACATGTAGAAATGTGTGACGACATGTGGGAATATGTATCACCAAAGATTAAATCGGCAACAGTAATTATTGTCTTGGTATCAACAGCCTACGGTGAAAGCACCGATAAATTTCAAGAATTATCTTATGTAATCTCTACGAATAAATTACGAGATGAAACGAAAGGCTTAATTGTAGTTAAAGCAGAGCCCAATTTCAATTTCAATCGATGTTGGATGAGAGATTTGTTACGTGACAAAATTGTAATTCCCTATGAAAAAAGTATTAGCAATATAGCTTTTAAAGTATCTGAGCAGATTTCAGTCTCAAATAAGTCACTGTTCAAATGCTTACCTTGCCAGATGAAAAATGTACGGAGAAAAACGGCCAAATCTGATGATTCTTCTGCAAATACCAGCAGCAGGATTCCAAAATCTGTTCCAACTGGCAGTTCCCACTTAGTTCCCACCAATTCATATACCCGAAAAGAATCTCCGGATACAGCTGTCGCTTCCAATGTGTTAATTGCAACGACAAGAGACGGTCCACACGCCATCGTTTCCGGTTTGGTTACGCAAATTGGATCTGCGGATTGTTCAACCTGGGTGTAAAGCTTGTATTTGATTCTTGGATACGAAAAGATACGACTCGAATCTTTATATTTCCAGCAGTATGATAGCGTTAAGATCCTACGAACAAATCAATGATTCTTATGGATAGTAGATATATAACGCAAGATTGTTGGAAATTAGATTAAAGCCGATTTTCGTAAAAGAATCATAATATCGAGTTAAAGTGGTAATTTTTGATTGAATTGAATGCAGCCATTGATTTAAGTCCGTTTTAATTTTTATCCCTTCAATTTGATTTTTTCATATGAGATTTTAATAAACAATTACTGATTTAATTGATTTCGATCGATTTTATATATAAGATCCATTACATTTAACTCTTAACTTTCGTACTCTCCATTACAGGTCCTAGTAACTGAAGGAGGAGAAAGGCAAAAGTTATTTGATAGGTTTTTCCAGCAACGAGGTATTACTAAAATACGCTTCAACCGCTGTTTTACTAGATAATATTATCAACCGATAGAGTCTCAAATTCTACATTCATGAGACCTCATTTCAAGCCGCTTTCTTTCGAAAACCTTTGACAAAACATATATAATACCATTTTGAACGGTGGACTCCAAGTAAATTCGACATCTTTTTCGCTTGTAAAATAAAAACCGCGATTTTCATCTTTCTGTGTTTCGTATTTTGTCAGATCAAAAATGACAGAGCTCACGTCTAGAGCATGTTGTAAAGCGATCGATTCTCTACAAAAGTCTATAGATACCTATGCTTCCAAATTTAATTTTTTCGAAGGTTTTTTCTGGCATAAGAATGTATACTATAATTAAGTCAAAGTGCTACATACATGAAATGGCAATATAGTCAGGGTATTTATATAACCATAAATATCATCATCATCATCATCATTCGACTGCAAACAACTTAGGTTTGCAGGCAACGGCAATCTTGTGCCAGATTTTCCTGTTTGCAGCAGTCTTCCGGATTTCTTCAATTGTTGGCGGTTCATCGTTGTTGATCAGTCTTGTGACGTAATCAAGGTAATTTAGGCGTGAGCGACCATGCTTGCGTTTTCCATGGCCAGGTTTCGGTGTGTACAGAGCATACATGTTAATAAATTCATTTGTATTTCGGCGAAGACAATGGCCAATGCAACGTAGTTGTCGTCGTTGTATTGTTTATGTTAGGGGTTCTTGTTTGATTGTTTCGTATATGGTGTTGTTTTGTATTTTGTCGAGCCGCTTGATGCCCAGTATTACTCTGTAACAACTAATAGCGAAGCTGTTTAGGGTACTTTCGAGCTTGTTCGTGATGATCCAATTTTCGCAGCCATATAATATTATTGAGAGACATGAAGCTTTAAAGATGTTAATTTTGAGTTGGACTGGTAAAGAGTGGGCCATAATAAATGTCTCAATTTTGCATCTCATTTTTTCACAATTTAATACGTTGGATTAAAAAAACAAAATGTATCATAAGACACAGCGTAAAATGCTTTACAATTTATACAAGATAGCTTTTCCTAAAGTTGCACTTTTTGCTTTTAAAATCGACAAAATTTGGAGCGATCAAACTTTGGTCCTGCGAAAACGATATTTTTTTTTTGATAAAATATGAATTCGTTTTTTCTCATTTCATCTTTCTATCACCTGATATATTCTATTTAAAAAGAAAACAAAATATACCATTAGATGCAACGTGAGAAGCTCTACAATTTATACAAGACAGCTTCTCTTACAGATATACTTTTTGTTTTCAAAACTGACAAAAATGCTGAGCGATTAAACTTTGGTGCTGTGAACAAGTCATTTTTCAATACATGACCAATCCATTCTTTCCTTATTTATCATCTGATGTGTTTTATTAAAAAGAAACAAAATACACTACAAGATGCAGCTTGAAAAGCTCTATAATTTACAGAAGACCGCCTTTTCATAGTTACACATTTTGTTTTCGAAAACAGCTAAGCAATCAAATTTCGACCATACGAAAACGATATTTTTTTGTACAAGATGGTTTTTTTTCTTATTTCATCTTTTTATCCCCTAATATCATTTATTTAATAAAAAACAAAATATATCACTAGATGCAGCGAGAAAACCTCTACATTTTACACAAGACAGCTTATTGTAATCGTTTCGTAAAAAATCAAAATTCTCTGCGATCAATTTTCGCATAGTCGAAATTTAATCGCTTTAAACTTGAACCACTTTTTAAGTAAAAAGCGCAACTATAAAAAAAGTGGTCTTATATAAATTGTAGAGCTTCTCGCGTTGCATCTTATGGTATATTTTATTTTTTTTTAATACAAATTATTAAATTGTGGAAAAATGAAATGCAAAAGTGGGACATTTACTATGGCCTACCCGTTAAACCATTCGAATGTAATATGAAAAACATAGTTAAGATTAAACGATGCAATCATGAAAATTATGTAGAAATATATAGATTTGGACCTGAATAGTCGAATCATCGAATTTGTTTTGTAATTAGATAGATTTAAGATATTGACACAAGTTTTCTTTTGGATCCTGTATGCAAATTGACTACAGTTATCGCATTGGGATAGCAGTAGATCGAACAAAACTAAATATCTTGGTAACAATGTCGGTTCATTCAAGAATACTTCATTTGAAGTAAAAATTACATGAAAAGATAGAGAAATATTTACTCTATCTCTGAAACTGAAGTATCGTTCGAATGATTATTATAAAAAAAGAGTTACGAACTTTTTCCAAAAAGATAAACATTTGTAATTGAATTCGAACTTTTCTCACTTACAGTGAAGGACAAAAATTTAAGCAAATGATTTTTAGTTATTTTTTTCTAATATTCACTGTTTCAAATTTTCTTTCACATTATTAGAGGATATGGACCTGACGGAATTAGTGATATAGATAGTGTGAGACGGCAGCTACACAATCCACTCTAGTAGAAGAGGACTCTATCTGTCTACATAGATTGTTCACATGGAAAATAATTTTTCCTAGCACAAAAGTAGATGTAAATACTTTTCAATATTTCATATATCCTAACTAAGAAATTAGCGCTAAAATCAAAACGAAATAGATCAATCGATAGAGAAATTCATCCTCCATCCGTCTTTAAATAAAAGTTTTTTTTCCATAGTTGGTCTTCACCTCCAAAACTTGATTTTAGTAAGAGGCGTAGCCAGAAAAACGAAAATAGTGCAATTGGTTCTTACAAATGCTCTCTTGTCGTAATTTATTACACTCCATTAAAATGAGCATTCAAAACAGAGTAAAATGATGTATGTGAAGGTCTAATGTCACTGATTTTTCACATACATTTTTTAAAGTTTTGGAACAAACTACTTTTCTTTTCAATTTTTTTAGCGAAAAAAGCAGTTCGTTTTTTTTTCTCCAGTTATTCTTCCTAAAATAAAATTTTTTCAGATGAAGAACAGCTACAGAAAAATAAACTTTTTTGAAGACAGATAGAACGTGAAATTCTTTATTCATTGGTCTGTTTTGTTTTCATTGTAGCATCGATCGCTTGGTTAGAATATACGAAATACTGGAAAGCAATTTACATCTACTTTTTTGTGCGGAAAAATCATTTTCTGTGTGAAAACCTATGTAGACAGATAGTTCAATAATGGGAAAGAAAATTTGAAACAGTGAACGTTAGAAAAAAAGAAATAAAATTCATTCGCTTAAATTTTTGCTGCTGCCTGCAAGTGTCATTGTCTTGAAGAAATTGCTGTCATTATAAAATTTTGTCAAGCTTTTGATGATGCTTTTTTTTTCAGATAACTTTATCCTACACTAAATAATACAGAACTGTTGACTAGTTTTCCTTATTGGATAGCAATTTTTATTTTCAATTTGACTTTTATTAAATAATCATCCTATGAATTATTGTAAATACAGAATTTATGTATTATTCATAGTTTTGTTTCTATTCATTTGTTAATATTAGTATTGGTAGAATTCAATTTGATTATGACAAATAAAATAATCTATAGAATTCTTAATGAACTTCTGTTTTATCAATTCAGTGATAAACAGGCAAAATAAAACTATTGATTTCTCATTTTATTTCAGAAGAGACACTTTCAGACGTTATTGGACAACATTTGTTTTGTTTATTCAATATTTTAAATTATAAAACAATTGTCAAGAAAGATGCTTTATTAAATAAATAATGGCACTTCTCTACAACTATTATATCGTTTCTGTTCATCATAGAAAAAGGATCAATTACACAACAATATCAACAAGACAAGAAAAAAGTTTCAAAATAGTAAAGAGATATAGAGAGATTTTTAATGAAATATACTACATTTTTTATCAACACAAAAGATATCAAAAAAATATAAACAACGAAAGAGAAAATCAAAAAAAAAGAATAACAAAAACTAACTAGAGAATTACAAAATATCCTAAGCAACTGGGAATATCGAATTAAAGAACCTTTGATACAAAAAAAGAAAAAGAAAATCCACACTGCATCGAAAATGGGAGAACAAAAAAAAAAAGATCGTTATTTAAATTGTTATAGTAAATTCAATCGGATAAGGACCAAAAAATGGTTCATCTAGTTCAGTCAGAATAACATAGGTACGTCGTGCTGGAAGTTCAGATGTTGTTAAAGATTCAGACACAACTAATGGAATCTTTTCATTGGGAACTGTTCCAGTATTAATTGATAAATTCAATGATGAATTTGATAATAATGGTAATGGACGATCATTACTGGCTAGTGATAACATGGGAATGATTGGTGGTGATGATGATGTTATGTGTGCTGGTGTTTCAATGATCTATTTAATGATAAATAAATATTCATTCTAGATTGTTTTGAAAAATTAATAAAAACAAACTTCAGATAATGGCACTTGTATCTGATTATCATTTGTTTCATTGAGTATCATTTGATTATCATTGCTAACCAATAAAGATGAATTTGATATATCAACATATTGATCATCACTATATGAATAAAAATAGAAAAGACGAAAGACTCTTATAATTAATAATTAACTCACAGTTGATGATAATGATCAATTAATTGATGAAAACTTTTTTGTTCTAAATAATTAATTAAAATTAATTAATCATAATGATAAAATCCTATAAAAAACTAACGTAAATCATTATTTAGAATTGATGTCGAAGATAAATGTTCTTCATTAGCCCGTGTTGTAACACATGTCGAACAAACACATTTGATTGGCGCTCGACGAATACGTGATGATCGACGAAGTGGTGTTGCCTTCTTTGATGATGAACTATTCAAATATAAATTATGAAAATAATTCTTAAGAACATTTGTAAACTTACTTTTTATCAATGAATCGAGGTGCCATCCAATGTTTACAATAAGATAAAAGATCATTTATAAAACCTCGACTATATTTATTATTTGCATTTAATGTTGATATACTTCGATTTGATTCATTTATTGATCTATTTATTTGAGAATCATTTTCTAATTATAAACAAAGGAATATTTTATTAAAATATTTTAATTTTTTTTCATGTCATACCATCATTAGAAAATGTATCAGTTGCATTATAACTTTTTCCAGATCTATCACAAACTCCATGTTCTTTAAGTTTTTTTTTAACAAACGATACTTTAGATGATTCAATCATATTTAACCATAAATGTTCAATAAATTGTATAGCAATTGAATGATGTTTAAAATATGGACGAAATTGAGAAAAATATTCGCTGAAAATTTTTTTTTTATTTATTAAAATCAAAAAAATCTTAAGAAAAAAACTAAATAAAAATAATTTACCTATGAAAAAGATCAAATGCTCGTTCGTCAGATGATTTTTCCATTTCGACAAATGCAGAATCTTCAATAAATAAATACAAAAAAGAAAACATGCTTTCATTTCAATAACAATTATTGAAAACAACCTTCAGAAGACTGATGACGAAATTTTTTATTAATTCGTCCACATGAAGATGTAAGAAATCCTTGATTTTCATTGTCTAGACGTACACGTTTAAGTGGATGACGACGAGCTGATTGATTATGATGTTTACTAGTCATGATTTATGTTATTTGTAAAATAACATGAAGATAGATAACAATAAAATCTAGTTTGATTTTTTTTTTCTTTTTCCTTCGCACAATTTATCCACATGTATAGATAGATAAATATCATTCACCCCTGGACCAATAAAAGAATAATCATTATACTAAGGACATTATCTTATAGTTAACCATTGTTCATACAGGAAAGTGTTTTATCCAACTTAGTGAAATATGTCACAAATCGTCTATAGGTTTTTAATGAGTTCTCAATCAATACAATCAATTTTCATGAAAAAAAAAATTCAAAATGAACGCTAAACGTATCTGAAATGCATTAGTCATTTTACATTCGAGTAGTGTTTGTAACTCTTTTCAGAATGAGGAAATTTCAATTGAAATATTATTCCGTTTGGTTATGTTTTTTATGAAAACTTTTTTGGGGGGGGGGGGGGGGGGGGTGACAGAAGTAATCTAGATGTTTATAATGACAAAAAATGATCAATCAAGCGTATTTATTATAATTAAAATCAAAAAATAAGAATTTTAATTATTTATACAAAAAGAAAAATAGCAATAGATTGTTTGAACTTTATATATTTGAAGTATACATTTTCACTAATTACATGATATTAAAAATTACATGAAAACCTGTATGAATATTTATGTTCATATACTGAAGTAACTTTGATACTTTTTTGATTATCCGATTTAGTAAGTGTATTATTTAATTTAAATCACAAATAAATTTGAAATTAACAGTAGAAAATAGTACTAGGAACCTTCATTTTAGTTATCATTACTTGCAAACTTCAAATAGTCGCATAGAATAAATAGAGTACAAATATTAATGTCACTTAAATGAATTCATTATAAATGAATTTCGATTGGAATATTAACTACGTTAAGAATAAATTTAAAATAAAATATAATCAATCAAAGACTGTATTCATTTTTACATCTATTCAATCATATCCGAAATACATGGGCTACATCTGTCAAAAACTTTATATTTTTCTTCTCTCGAATTGTCTTCAATTATCAAAATGTTCACTAAAATTTTACTTTAATATTAATTATACCATTTGGAATACATTAGAGAAAACGATTATATAAAATCATTGAATAAAAGCATCTTGAACAAGTATCAAAATACGTTGTTGTTTTTTCTTATGTCGTCAACAGTATATTTATCACATGTAATACACAATAGTGAAGCAAAATTAGTCTAATCGATTTTCTTAGAATGATATGAGTCATGATCGTTTTCGAAATATTCCCTAGAGAATATACAGAGTTCAAGGTACCTCTGTATAGTGTCATTTGTCAGCAGAATGCCTTTCGAATATCCTGCTGAGCATTGTCTCAGCGCATATACACTTGATGAGGTATGCACTCAAGTACCTAACCAATGTCTATACCTTTCTATCAAAAACCTTTAAACAAATTCAACACCCTAGAGGTGAGTATATGCTTGCAGAAAGCAAGTCTATTATTTTTATTAGTTTTTTAATGTTTTATTCTAAAGATCAAGGTTTGATTTATGCATGGAACTCTAGAAGAATCTATGCATGTACATATTTCATTGTCATTTCCAAAATAAATTTTTTCATACTTCCAAACTTCGTGTAAGGGTTTAAAGGGATAATATGTTCCTTTTGTTCTGAAAGGTCTTATATGTAAAACATGAAAAGCTCGATAGTGTGCAATTTTCGAGAAAGTTTTGCGTTGGTACTCATTTGTTCTGTGGCATAAAGTTGAACACGCTGGAATAGCATATGGGCCAGAAATAATTTAGACCTTAGAATAAGAACCATTTTTAAGTACGAAAAATGGTAACGATGAAAACTACTAATTATAGAAAATTGAATAGCATCTACAGCCGTGTCTAACTGAGTTTAAAAAAAAAATTTGCATAAATTTATATTTCGAACTTCTTAGGGAGCGCAATGTCCATGAGCACAACATGATATACCATCAAATTCGTCAAAGCTCTTTCATATTATTTTTCAAATTGACATTAAAAACTTTGTTCAAATAAAATATGATTCGTAATTTAATATTTTTTTATTTAAAAACAATCATATTACGTTTCCACATTAATTATTCATCGCCTCTGGAATAATATTAGTGGAATTTTCTTGCTACTACTCATGTTTGACTCATTTTGTATCTGTTTTAGTCGTTTTTGTTAGTCTATTATTCAGATAGAATTCATGCATTACACCATATGCTCCATGAGTCAATATTCTATGCAATGTTGAATCCGAAGATAGACACTCCCACACTCTTGTTATGTAAAAAAAGAAAATTTGGATAAGTGTCAATGATAAACTATATATATATATATATTGACGATTTGATTATCTCTAACACAAATACGTCACATTTACGAGCCACTAAATAATACTTAGAAATTATTACCTTTCTTGTTTACTAATATTTTTTTGAGATAATAATAAAAGAGAATATTCTTTTTTAGTGAATATTATCGTTTCATAATACAATAAATATGCTATCTGCTAAAATAATTTAAATGAATTTATTTGTTGTTTACATTGAAGCTTTTATTGCGTATAATTTCTGTTAATAATCTCGAATAAATATGTTCAATATTGATGATGGCAAAGAAGTAAAAAGTAATACAAACGAAGACAAAAAAACAATACGCAAAAACAAGAAAATAAAGATGATTATTTTCAATACATATATACAAATCAAGATGACAACATTTTCGACATTTTTTTTTTCTTAAATCATCATCAAAGAAAGAATAAAACGTTTTATATACATTGTAAAATGTATGAACATTGTTTTATTTAACCATAAACTGATTCATCGCTATAAGCCACGTATAAAAATTTATCTTCATCAGCCTAAAATTCAAACACACATATGTATATATATATATATACCAATTCAAATAAATTTGATTTAAATACACACATGTAGTTGATAAAGTTCTCCCATAGTCATTGATGTACTTGGAATTGTCTAACAATAAAAATAAAATAAAATAAAATAAGAAAAATATTAAAAAAAATATTTACATTATTAACAAAGAAAAAAAGTGCATCTTCAGGTCGAAGTTGTATTCGTTTACGAATCAAAAAATAAAATTGACCAACCTTGAAAAAAAAAAATTCAACAATATACAAAACAAAATCTAATAAAAATTTACTGTAAGATCATTTGGTACTAAATATTTTTTTGATGGAAGATCTGCAATACGTGAATTAGGTGCACGTTCAACAATGACTGCACAACGATCCGGATATTCACGACGAATACGTTCACCTATGTGTAATTAAAAAAATATCATTCAATATATCTAAAGTAACTATTTTTTTTTTACCTTCTGCTCGTCGACTTTCATATGGATTATTTACTTTAAATTCCCAACGCATTTTTAATAAATTCGTTTATTTAAATCAATCTAAAAACTACATGAAAATTAATGAAGAAAATTTCTCAATCAAAACAAAAATGAAAAAGTACTAGTTGAAAAAGTTACTCATCTAACACGTAATTGAATCAGTTGACATGAATATATGTCTTTTTAAACTATGTCCAGAGAGCACATGACTCATGTTTTGACACAGTAATGCATTTGATTTAATTCGAGATTTGTTTTTTTATTGGTGAAAATTTTATCGAATAATACTATCTCAACTGTTGTTTGTTTATTTATTTTATTTGTCCTTCGCCTCCTTTATGACATCTAAATATTGTTCGTCGTCGCTTTTTCTCGCTTATTAATCGAAAGAAAATTATGACCAATAAAGTGTAGGTAATTCGAACGCATTAATTTCTCATTTAAGAATAATATTTGACGTATTTTATATTATTCATTCTTCTTTTTTTATCATCATTTCTTTATTTATTTTGAAGTCTTCTACGTCTAAGATTTTTCTAGTGATTAAAAACAAGGAAAATAACGAGACACGTACTTTTTTTACGAGAGGTTTTTTCCAGTAAGTGATTTTTATATGACAGGTAGTCTTTTTTTTTATATGAACGATGCACTTTTATTAGTTCAAAAGAGTGATTTATTCAAGGTGAATGTTGAAAAAAGTCATACTTGCTTGATATCTTAGGTTCATTGCGTTCACAAGTGTATAGTTATTCCTTTCTTTCACTAAGACAAGTTGGTTAGGAAGCTTGTAATTGTTTTTTTCTTTATTGATGTCATCGGAAATGTTTCGAGAGAACCACTGACGTATGTGTATGTTTATTGATCCTTCGAGATTAACGAGAGAAAATCTGTGTAATTCTGTCAAATAAGCGCAGCAGGCGAACAGCTCCACAATGCTTCAGATCATTTATCTCTTCCGATGAATATTTGGAGAAACAGTAGCAAAGAATATAGAGGAGAAAAGAAAAGAAAAAGGCAAGTGTCTAAGTGTAAAACATTCCAAGATAGCCATAATCTAATGTCATCGATTGTTGGCGGTCACTATTAATAAAATTTTTTTTTTTTATAATCTATTTCAGATTGATTGTTTTCTATTGTCAATCTATAGATTTGTTCTTATATATATCTGCGTTTAATTAGAAGTAAATTCACAATCATCATCGGAGAAACAAGAGTATTTCTATTATTTCTAAAACAATAAGATGTATATATTTATCATAAATTTAGATTGATCATCACAATAGTAATAAATTATTGTGACGTGAAGGTTTATTTCTCCTTGATCAACGTCATTGTCATTGTCGAATATTTAAAGATAGGTATATAGATTAATCAATTTGTGATAAAGACGATCATCATGATATGAGCTCTCGTTATAAAAAAAGGAAGAAGCTGTATCCTTTCTTTTTCCTTCTTGTTCTTTATCCAGAGATATACTCATATAACTAAACATCGACGGTTAGACCAATACCTAACAAGTATGTGGGGAGGGGGGGAGGGAGGCTTGTTTTTTTTGTGGAACAGAATGAGATATATAAGAATAAGGTATCTAATAGAAGAAAATAAACAAACAAATAACAAATCCTAAATAATATGAAAATAAAAGAATATTTTTTTAATATGTTTTTTTCTTTATGTAATAGTATAAATAATCATGACTGATTTCTATGAAATACTGGAAATTGAGAAAACAGCTACTGATGACGAAGTCAAAAAAGCGTAAGTTTTTATTATGATATAAATCTATTTTCGTCAATAATTTATCTGCTATTTTTAGATATCGTCGATTAGCTTTAAAAGTAAATTTATTGATGTTTTTTTTTTCTATTCATTTGAAATAATATTTTGTAGTGGCATCCTGATAAAAATCTTTCAAGTAAAAAACAAGCTGAAGAAAAATTCAAATTAATTTCTGAAGCTTATGAAGTTTTATCTGATAGTAAGTTAAAGATAAAAATATAAAATATTTCGGATAATGAAAATAACATTGAAAACAGCCGTCTTTATTTTTCCATTCATACAGATAATGTTCGTTTACAGTAATAAATAATCAGTTTGTTAATTGATTTGCTAATATCACATTTGAAAAGAAAGAGTTTTAATTATGTTTACTACTTTCATTTAATATCTATCCAATTAACTTTGTCATATATACAACACTTGAATGAAATTCAACAAATCTAACGTTGTAAGAAAAAAACAAATTTTGCTGAATTTACAACAGAATGACTAATCTTTTAAATTGTTTCAAATCATTGTTTTTTTCTTTCATTTTGTTAAGAATATATTGCTGAATGTAGGGAAAAATGGCTATTCTTCGAATTTTGGTAAAATATGCTTTGAGCGTCATTTTACTTGGGACATATATCAGTCAATAGAGTTTGAAATTTTGATTGTATTGAATTTTCCTCTGACCCATTCTGAAAAATATGTCAAGAGGATAAAAAGAAAAACCTTTTTTTTTCATTTTGGATCACTTTAAGTCAAAATCTTAATAAAATAAATATTTGAAAAATGAATTTCAACGTAGCTCTGCTACATATTTTGAACAAATGAGGTATATCCAGAATTTCAACCTCTATTGACTGGTATTAGTCCAAAATAAAACGATGCTGAAAGTATATTTGATTAAAAACTCTATTGTTGTTGTTGCTGTTCTTGTTATCAAAAGATATTAAATTTAAAATAATTTGTAGAAGATAAACGTCGAAAATATGATCAATTGGGCCGAGCTGGTTTATCAAATGGACATGGAAGCAGTGCATATTCATCTAATGGGGGTTATTCGAGATTTTCTGAAGATTTTCTTAATCGTACATTTCATTTTCATAATCCATTTGATATATTTGAACAATTTATGTCACATTTTGGTGTGGATGATGATTTTGGTAAGTATAAACATCTTTATTAAAACAATATTAAATTAGAAATATTAAAAAAAAAGAGTTCATATTTCGTGCTTTCTTTCAAATTGATTCTTTTAGAAAAATGGACACGTCATGCTTTTCATTTTGGTGAGAGACAAAGAGAATAAACGAAAAAATAGAAATTTTGTTCTTCTAAATTCTCTTTTTTTTTTTTCCTAAATCTAAAATATCCTGAGTGATGTTTGTGTTGCGCATGAGATGAATGATGTATATTTACTGAAACATTGAATCTATGTAAAAAAATACAAAATATTCTATGTTTTAGGTTTTGGTATGAATCCATTCGGTGATTTACATAGTCGTCTTCATCGTTTTGGAAATCAAAGTTCATCATCATCACGACGTGATCCACATCGACAACAAATGGCTTTATTTGATAATATGTTTTCTCCAATGCGAATGTCTTTATTCGATCATAATCTATTTGATCATGATTTCGGTGGACATCATACTGGATCTATATCATCAGTTAATTTTTCATTTGGGTTTGTTTTAGTATTATTTCGAAAAATTTTCATTGATTCATTTTTAATGTAGTAGTGGAAATTCGCGACCCGTATCAAAGAAAACAACGAAATCAACTAAAATAACAAATGGTCGTCGTGTTGTCACGACACGGTAAAGAAAAAAAAAACAGTCAATTAAAAATATTTTATTTTAATTTTTAAATATTTTGTATAATTTCAGAGTAGAAGAAAATGGACAAACAACAGAAACAGTTGAAGAAGATGGTCGAATAACGTCAAAAAAAGTTAATGGAGTTTTACAAGCAATTAAATGAACAATCAAAACAAAACGGAGCATTTTCATTCCGGAACAGTTGCATAAAATAAATTCTTCTATACATATAAATAGGTCGCAAAACTTTTTAATATTTCTTTCTCTTTCGTTAATGTGTTGCTGTATTTAAGAGAAAGATAACATTCATTTGTATGTTTTTATCAGTCGAAATACTCTTCCTTTTTTTTTTGTTCTAAGTTAAATGTTATTCTATGCTCATCTTTTTCTTTTCTTTGATGTGCTTGTGTTTAGTAGTATGTGAGATATTTGTCATTATGAAAAGAAAAAAAAAGAAAGATAAACTCTATATCTAATTCAGTTTTAGAGAATTAATTATGAATAATACAAATCAAAATGAATCAGCAGATGCTACACGAGTTCAAAATTTATCTTTATCTACTGAATTATCAGCAGAAAAAGTTCAAGATTTTCAAGCTGCTTTTAGTCTTATGGATTCAGAATCAAAAGGTTATGTTTGCCCAAATGATATTATTCGAGTTGCGCAAGCCGCAGGTAGTTTCAATGAAATGAAAGAAAAAAATTTATCAGAAAAATTCCTAAAGTGATTAGTTTTCCTTGGATTTGGACTGTGTGTATCATGTAGATCCTAATAAGCTATGAATATCCTGAAAACAGTTCAGGCCCTTAGCTTATCATTGCTAAGATATTGTATCTTTACAATATTTTTCAAGTTAGTTCCATGGTTTCCTCCAGGACCAGAAGGAACACTTATTTTCAAATCTTGATTTGAAACTTTGCACAGAAATAGATCTTGACGAAAATAACTTATTGTGGCAATTTCAGATTTTTTGATTTGCTTCATTCTTGAAATAAGAGCATAAAATCTGTCAGTGTATATCAGCGCTATAGAAAACAAGCTTTTATTGTAGTTATATCTGAGAATAGGAACAATGGAATTCTCTGAAACTTTCAAAACAAACTATTCTTATTAACTTGTGTCTTAATGGAAATTAAAAAATACTATAAGAATGTAGTATCTAAGGGAATTTATAGCTCATGATGATCTACACAATGTAAATAGTTTTGACTCCAAAAGTGATTGATCAGATGAGAGACTTCCCTTATTGAATACATTATAAATGTCTTTTTTTTTCAAAGATATGACATTTGCTGAGAATGAAGCTGAATTACTAGTTGGTTCAGCTGATGAAGATCATTCAGGTGGAATTGATATGAGAGAATTTATATCAATAATGACAACACATGTTAATCCACAAGATTTAGAAGAAGAACTTCGACAGACATTTCGAGTTTTTGATAAAGATGGAAATGGAACAATTAATGCTAATGAGCTTAAAAGATTTGTCAGAGTAAGTTAATATAGAAAAATTAAAAATGAATTATTATTATTATTATTATTATTTTAGTTATGGGATAGTGAATTAACTGAAGATGAAGCTAATGATATGATTAGTCAAGCAGATCCAAATAAAACAGGTTCAATTAATTATAATGATTTTGTAGAATTTCTTTTACATAAATAACCAAAAAAAACCGATAGATATATTTTGTATATTGTACAGTATTTTATGTCATATAATAATTATTGTACAAATTTATTCCAAGTCTTATTCCTCCTTTTTTATGAAATAAAAGATTTTTAAAATACAATTTGATTTTTATTTATTATCTATAGAAGTAAACATTTCATAACTAGAATTCAACTAGTAAAAGAAATATCGTTAACATTTCAACAATACAAAATAAAACAAAACTCTAATAATACTTGAAATTTGTTAAGATCAATTCAAATGCTTAGTGAAACTATCCAATTGATTGATATCGAAAAATTAAAGAGAAAAATCAATGTATTGCAAATATGTTAAGATTAAGATCTACTAGAACATTTCTTAATTCAAAAAAGTCTTCCTTATCTGTCGTTATCAATATATAATATGAAGATAAGATCCAAATCATTTTTGAATCTACTTGATTAGAAAAAAAATGAGAAAGCTTGATTTCTATTAAATCATTCATCATTATTACTCACTATTCATATTTGATTGCAGTGAACAAGGCATATTGAAATGTTACAAACTCAACTTATGTCATTTAATAACAGAAGAAGAAAATCAATTGGAAAATTTCTTATACAATCTATGTGATAACATCGTGTGCCGTATGTGATATAGTACCAGTGTTATATTTAACAATAAAATAACAATCACATTCTTATTCTTCTCATATTTTTGTGTGTTAACTGATAATTAGAACAGATTTACTTTCTGTTTATATACCTGTGTGATTCACTCATGTTTTTATTTAGATCATTTTCTTTTGAATCATTTACAATATTCTGTTCACTTTTATTCTATTATTCGTAATAAATAAACACAATATGATACAAAAAACAAGTTGATTTGTTGTATTTGCCAACGAAACACTTCACGTACATTTTATGATTATCTTTTTGAAGTTGATTTTATAATCAATATTTTAATGATTTCCTTCGATTCTATCTAAAGAAGAGCGATTTTAACAATAATTAGCAAGTAGATTTACGTCAAGAAAATAAGGTGTGCGAAGCAATCAAACATTTAAATAGACTACCGCACCAATACAACTTTTCGTATTCGGGTGTGAGTGTCGATGATAGAGGTGCAGATTCTGCCGCTAAAATAAAAAATTTTCCCGATATAAAATTCAATGAAAAAACGAGTTATTCCCGTTTAAGATATATGATAAAACAACTGAGTCAGAAGAAGCAAGTTTCCAGACTAGATATGGTTAACTTTTTTTTACCGAAATAATCATTGTCTATCTTTCTCAGGACTAATATAATCATTGAGTGAACTTGTAATAAATAAATCGATTGAATGTATTGGTGGTGGATTTCAATCAGATATGTTCACAAGTTGATTTTCTCCTATCTTGCCCTGCTCAGGACAGAGCTAAGATTGCCTTTTTATACCCTGCCTTGTGGACATCTCCGATTCCAAACGTAGCATTGTGACAATAAATTAGTCATTCTAGCAGTTGTGTACACATACACACATACAATAACCACTATATGTAGCAACAGAGAAAAGACAGCAAGCAGTGATCTTGCATTAGGGAAAAACCAAAACGAAAATAGAAGACAACAAATAGTGCGTTTTGCATCATTATTACGGACAAGGGGAAAGAGCCAAAGAAAAATAGTGAGATGCATGATCAGCGGAAACAAAAGTAAATGATACTGACACGACGAGAAAGAAACGGATGACTTTTTCAAAATTTAACGAAAATAAAAGAAAGAAAAAAGGTTCAAGATCTTATCAATGCATGTATATACGTATAAACCAAGATTCTTTTAGAAAACTGTAAAATTTTTTCTAGGAGGGAAAATATTTTCAAAAAAATTTCTCCAGATCTAATAAATTTTCAAAAATTTTCCCGTACGGCCGTACGCGCACGCGGGTAGTTTCTGCGCCTCTGGTCGATGAACACAAGGGTTATATCCATACTCACACCCATTATATATCCAGCAAACCGACTATGAAGAATAAATTTTAAATCAATCCAAATCTTTTCACTAGAAACATCTATAATTCTACTCATTATATTTGTTTAGTCTAAAAGACAATAAGAAATCTTTTTATACCTTTTAATGTCATAACACATTTCTGAGTAGCTTCTGGTGTATCAGATTCATGTGCAAATGGATCTGATGATAGACGAGAGAAGAATCTAGAATTGAAAAAAAAGATTTCTTTTATTCTATGAAAATATATTAATCCAACCAAAAATAACGTAAAATTCGAATAGGGTTTTCGTGAAATCGTCTAATAATATTTCCATTAAAACGAATTCGATTCATATTTAAATCATCAATTCCATTTTTATAATCATATATAATTCCATGCTATCCATGGATAAGCTATCTTATGATAAATTTCTTTGTTTGGCATCAATACTTCAATTATCAGCAAACTCAATAGATACATCTTTAACATGAGAAATACTTGAAAATAGTTTTTTTATTGCTCTAACAAAATAAAATCAAAATCTGTAACTCTAATAAGTTATTTCACATGCTCGTGCAATTGTATCAACAAGTGTTAATGTTCCAAAATGTTTAGCACATATATAGATAAGTTTAATATTTGAATCACCTCGAACAAGTTTTAATATATCATTTGTTGTTGCTGTTGTTGCTATATCAATATCATGTAGTGAAACACCCTAGTAAAATATATCGAACAGTTCCGCCAAAGATTCGAATCGAATAATCATATTCATTAAATAATGAAAATGAATGTTAATATTTGGAAGGATTTAATTGATAACAACGAACTGATGATAACATCATTTTCTGAAGCTAACAAAAGAAGAAATCAACATAAATGTTTATGTTTTTCTTTCTTTTAACTAAGCTGCATACATATCATTTCTCGATATTGTCTGTGATATCAGTTTTCCCAAGATGAACGAAAATTTCTTTATCGATTGATATGACTTTTCCAAACGCTTGTTATTTATATTCGTTTTCACGACGAAGATCAAGAAAGAACTATCATATTGAATGACACGTGACCGAGTAGCTCATTTAGTATAGAGAAACGATTCGAAATAGCGATTATGTGTATTGTATTCTAGTCTCAGTCATAAGAGTCTATCATGAAATGAATCACTTATAACTTTGTATGTGTTCTAGATGATTCTCAACATCATTTCTTTCATCCTTGGGTGCATCTTTGGGTTCAACCTGACGCTGTTTTATGATTCTTTGACGAGGTATATTTCTGAATTAGTGATGGTAACCCAAGGACATGCACCTCTACAACATTCACCATCTCAACAACAAAATTCAGCACCACCACACCAGCTCCAACGTCGTCATCGTGAGGAAGGAGATCGACGTTAATGTTGTACAATAAAGAAAAAATTAAAAGAAAAGAAAAATAAATACAGAAATAAATAATGAAATAAAGGAATGAATAAAGCAAGAAAGAAAGAAAATATTTTATTTTATCAGAAAAAATCGATTTAATCCAATATTGAAATGATGACTGAAGATGTGAATCTTGCTTCCCTATATCCACACCCTACAACAAATCAGGAGGATGGTCAAATTATCAAGTATTGACCATGAAATATAGTTTTCTTTGTATTTTCAAAAGTAATATTGTTCAATAAAAAAGAATTAGGATCATCTCACTAGTTGTGAAAAGACTACTTGATAATACTCATACGACATCTCATTCATTTTAAAAACCAAAGATCTAAACGTTGTAATTATTCCTTATAGGAATTAAGTACTTAGACTTGCTAAAATTTGAAAGAGTTTGCTCTTGTTCAATTCAAGAACAATTGATTTTCAAATAACTTCGAAACGTCTTGTACATCCCTTACTATTCTCTCTTCGCAATCAGATATTTTCTGTTCAGTATTGTTCTTCTTCCAAGTAGGTATCAGTTGAAGAAATAATATAATTTTCTATCACCTACAAAATAAAAAGTGAATGAGGGTCAGTTCAGTAACAGGACTGCCAAATCACCTGATATAGCCAGGACACTCCAGGTTTTAGGACTTTTCTCTTCGTGAAAAAATCTCCTGAAACCAGAAGCTGGTTTTTATATTTTTTTGTGTCATCTCTTCGTTTTTAGGAGTTTTGTCGCTGTGGCTTTTAGTGGCATCTTGAATCAATTAAAAAAGCAAAAAGCCAACTATCAAAGTATTTCATAAATACAATAACCGACAAGAAAGCATGTTATTTCTACTTCAGTTATCTAAGACTAAGATGATCAATTTCATAATAAAATCTTATCGCAAAGATTTTTTGTGAAATGGTGAATAAAAAGAAACACCAAATGTAATTTTATCGAATGCATATATTGCAAAAAGATGATAATAGTGATATCTCAGGTTTATTGAAGAAAATTTTTTGTCATAATGTTTACCTCAACAAGCAAAAATATGGGTCCTATTTCATTGAAAAAAGTTCAAATTGAAAACTCCTCGATAATCATGTATTAAATTATTTCAAAATTTATTTTGAAAAAGGATTAAAAAAAGAATATTTATCGAATCTGCCAGCTTATTTATTTTTGAGAAAATGTACATATGATCTTTCTTTCTCTTCCTTATGTATCAATTAGAGAAAAGTCTTATCATTACTAAGTTTGTAGTAGAAAGAAACAGATAGGTATCTGAACGAAAATTTTAGTTTCTTTCGAGACAATTCAGCTAAATGGTTACTGCGGTTTCATAAAGATCAACTCGTTTTTTCTACTGTTTTTGGTAAAATCTCCTGGTCAACTGCTAGTTTCTTGTCGAGTAACTAATGATTTTCTTATATCTGAGTTCGACAGCCATGTGCTGAACGTTCTTTTAAATGATGAACATATTAGCATTATCATGGTTCGCTACTTTTTATTTCCTTTTGTCATAGAAATAGTTATATCGAGAGAAAGATTATGCTCACGGAAGAGTCTATCGAACATGTAATGCTCTCTTTCTCAATCATGGAAAACTTTCGTTTTTTTCCCAAGTGAAATCAAACATTATTCCAACGTTTTATTAGAAACAAAAATTTTTCTTCGCATGAAAAACTGACGACACCTCGTAAAATGTTGATTATCATGATTATACTTGTTTCTTATGTTACTGATTCACATGATCCAAGTATGCAGTATTTGTTATTTCATTAGCACGAGTGTTCTTTTGACGACAATTCTATTGTGTTTATAAAGAAGTTTGAATTCGAGACTTTCAAGTTTAGTCCTGAACAATACATTTAACAATTCTAAACACCAAGAAAAAGATAATAATATGTTTCCTATGAATTTGAAAAAACGAGAATATAGAAAAATATCAATTTCTAATTCTTTTTTTAAAATATTGCTTATGTGAAGGAGAACACTGAATAGTTCTTTGATTAGTCAAATAATCTTCTAGTCGATAATCAAATAATTTAAAATCATCTTCATAAAAATATTTCAAATTACAAATTAATTCATTAGGTAAATTCGAATACAATGATTTGTAATATTCTTTTGTTTTTCCTGTCGTAAAATACTTTTCATTATTTGAATTAATTGATTTTAATCCAAGATATAACTTTAATCGTTGAAAATCTTCTTTCATTGTTTCATATTTTCCAATGAAATTATATTTGAATAAACAAACATGACATAATTTTGAATAAGATTGCCAATGAACATCGTTGTGTAATGAATCAGACATTATATAACGAATGAAATGTTCAAATTTTGGAATTATTTTTTGACAAGGTTCTTTTATGTTGTTTGATATGCGTTTATGAATAAGATACAAACTTCTTTTAGCTTTTTTTAAATAAAACAAAGAATATTTTCGACAAATTGCTCGACGAAGATTGTCATACAATGAAAATGTTTCATTTTTAAGCGTAACTATTTTATCAACATAAGCTGATGCTAAACGTTCGAATGGATGACGAACAAAAATTACACGAGTAAAATTTGATGAAAATAGTATGGATGGATCGGATAAAGTACGAAGACGAGTAAGAGGAAAACTTTCTCTTTGATACATTGACCATAAATCAACTGTTTTTGACCGTGTATTATTGAATACCATAAGACGTGATAGAAGTGATTCAAGAATTGAAATTGCATTATGTGTAGATGGTTGAGTATTATTCTAAAATTTTCTAGATAAAATAAAAATCAATTCTCTTCTGATTATTAAACTTGAAAGTAAGCGAAATATCTCAATAAATGAGTATGAAATTGATTCAATCTGACTCATTATTAATAAATAAAATGACTAAAATCTTTTTTCTTGTTCGATATACAGTTAAATAAAGAATTGTATCTCTTGATATATATTCTCATTGATGTAAGATGAATTCTTTGTTTTTCATCATTATGAAATATTTTTCAACGATAAAAATATTATTACAATTAGAATTTGTTCCTAGATATATGAATCTTTATATGAATAGGTCACAATGAGAGAAGTTTTTTTCAACTATTTTTAGTAAAGCGTAATAACATTTTGCACTAAAAGAACACAGTCAAATAAGACGAGAGTGTCAGAAAGAAAAATGCGTGGTTCTATTATTTATTCTTTTACTCTTTCCTTTTTTTTCATGCTTGTAGATTTTTAAATGAGACAAACGAAAGAAAAACGAGGCCATATAAAATTCTCTCAGAAGGACAAAGAAAATTTAATATTCTTATTTTTACCCTAGTTGAAGACAAAAGAACTTGATTGAAATCAGCAACATTAAAAATATTTAAATGATTTGTGAAATTTACACTGCTATTAAATATTGAATGATTTTTGAGTAAAGGAATTAAATCATCACGTATATGAAGATAAGTAATAAACCTAAGTAAAGTTCGTGTAGCTACTTTTGGAACTGAACAATAAAATAATGAATGAGATCGAAGAACAAAACCAAGATAATTTATTATTTTATTTTGACGAGTTATATTTGAAAGAGTATGATCTAATGATTTACTATTATTAAAACATTGATTTTGGTCTTCGTAACCAAATGATACACTTTGTAATGAAATATTTGTTGTTTGATGAATATTTAATAAACGTGTAGAAAATGATGATTCAGTAATCAATGAAGTTTGATATAATTGATTAGCTATTTTATAAATAAAATCTATTCAACGAGAAGTAAACTCATCTTATTTATTACCTGTTTTATAACTAAATGAAACAAATAAAATAGTTCCAATGAAGTAAAATATCCATAAAAAGAGTTTTTTTCTTGCAAATAAATAAAAACAACTATGCAGCATTACTTTAATGAAAAAAATTTTCTTTTCTTATTAGATATATTTATACTAAAGAAAAATTCTTCCTTTCTGTCACTTGAAAAAAAAAGGAACATTTTTTTCTTTTTGTTCGCAAGTCGTCTTCGGGACCGTTCACATATTAACATGTTCGTGTTTTTCTCAAATTATGAACTCCTCTCCTTCATGTCATCATTTGCCATCTTTTCGTAGCGTTCTCTCTCCTATATGATATATATATTCGGGTATCTTGAATAATGATCTGAAGTTACTATAGATACTCGGAAAAAAGCAGTACTCAATATCTTTGTTCAAAAGAGTTATCGGTAAAAAGCTACTCTTAACGACGTGACACAAATAAAGGACATCGACTGTCGCTTCATGCATTATAATACAAACCAGAGGTCCAAACAGGCCGACTTTTCGAAGGTCTGGCCTCCCTGTGACAGACTTACATCTCTCCTAGCGTGCCTGTGCCTGCTCTCTGATTTTCTCAACCTGGCCTGCCTGTCTGGGCCTGTGTATTTTTGTCACGTCAATATCATAATAAAAATACAGTAGGAATAAGTAGTAATCTTCATAAAAAGTCGCACTAGTCACTGAATTCAATCTACATACTACAGTAAAGTCTCTGATTGAAAAATCCAACAGAATTTTCAACTTTCCATTAAACAGAGGTGTCATTCTTCTTTTTATTTTAGAGCATGTGAAACTCAGGGTAAAACAAAAACTATCCATTTTCAACGGTAGGCCTAGTCAGCCGAAGTATAAAAAAAGCATAGTTTTCAGTTCACAAAAAAATATCTTCTCTAACGAACGGTCGATTTCAAGTCAAAATCGCTCGGCGAAAATTGACATCGTTCTGAATCAACAAGTAATTTCATTAAAGCGATAACTACAATACCTACCTGTAAAAACTGCGGACACACTCTCATGTAAAAAATAAGTCATGCAAAAGTAAGGAAAGATCCATTTTAAATGACTAAAATCATGGTTCTTTTGTCGATTGTCAGTTGTTAGCGGATCGGTTACAATAAAAACAAATCACAGTCAATTTGTTATTGATTTCTAATCTATTAAAAATGTGTGATGTTACTGGACCCAGAATCAACCTTTTGCATAACTTCTGTTACAACGGCTAGATCTGCATTATTCACAGCAACGGAAAATTTAATTTCATATATGATTATACTTTTGTCACTGCTTAGCAAAACGTTAAGAAATACTAATACGCGCTTTAGAAAGCTGGTAACTTCGGAGACCTTGAATATTTTTCGTGCAGCTTCCTGTTCTTATAATTTGTAATAAAACATTATATAGAATTTTTGAAGAGAATTTTGCGGCACATTTCTTTTAACATGAACTTAGAAGAAAATTAATAAAATTATATAAATAGTAAAATTTCGCCTAAAAAAGTTCCGTATGTCTTCGGGACCATCCGATCTTAAACTGTTAAAGGCATTGTATAAATAAAAGTGAAAGTGATTATGACTGTCTGTATCCAAAAGAAAGACGATCCTTCAGCTGAATCAAAAAAAAACACGACGCAGTAGGGATGTGTAAATAATATCAATTTCGAACTCTATCCTCTTTCAGAGTTGGTGATGTCTCGAAGTATTGACAATTTTACAGGGTATGGATGGGTGTGGGTGTGTGGGTATGAGTGTGAGGTGTGGATGCGGCTACTCGTATTTATTCTATATCCACACTCATACCCTGTAGTGTTCTCTATTTAATTATTCATAATATAATAAATAATGTTCAATTATTTTTTCATCTCATGTTGTTTCTACTTTATACTATGCGACCAAATGTCATAGTGACCAATTGCTCTGCGACCAACTGTCTGGATCCCATAAATGAGCTCTACACGTAAACTCAAAGTTTTGACCACAATTGTTGATCCGAATTTTATCAATAAGACTTGATTCCATACTTGGTGGGAGAATATAGCCATAAGTTTTCGGGCTCTTTCAGACCACGGTACACTAACGTAACAGAAGCTAGCTAGACCCTATGCTTGTGAGTTTTCTAGACCTACCTGGGCATCATAACAGTAACTTTTAGAGACCAATCTGGGCATTATATGTACAATCGTTAAAGAGCTATCTAGACATTTTATCAATAACCTTTTCAGATCTACCTAAGTGTAGAACTGAACTACTTATCTTAATTTGATAATAGGCTTCGACTGATTACTTGAACGTTGATATTAAATTTAACTTTTTCTGTTAACATTTAACTTAATTAAAACTCTATGATTATGCGATTGGAGTGAAAGTAATGCGATTCTATTGTTGTTTTTTGTAGCCAGGAAAGACCTTGTTCAAGCACATAGCTGACTTTTATAAAGCTTTACTAAAAAATGCTTAGACCCGCAGGATCTCAATCTAAAAGCAGTTTATGGAAATCTCGAATTTTCGTTTTTGTGGCATCAGATGATTGACTTGCAATACATTCAGTAATGTTTTGAAAAATTCCGCTAGATTATGGGTGTGTGGGTGTGGGTGTGTGGGTGTGGGTGTGGGGTGTGGGTGTTGGTGTGGGTGTGGAGTGTGCGTGTGGGTATGGATAAGGAGAATACCCACACCCACACCCACATCCACACCCATACCCATACCCATACCCACACCCACACTCACACCACCCACAACCACACAACCTAGTCTGTAGAATGTCAGACAATATAAGTCACAAGGGGGAAGTGCAGGTTGAGTGACCCCGACACCTTCAGCATCCTTCGGCTGCTCTCAGTACCGAACAGGTGCTATGGGTGTTGAAGATGTCGGAAGTACTTAACCTGCACTTACTTCCTTGATAAGCCATCAATTTCCCTCTTCTCATATAGATATTTACTTCTTGAATATTTATGAATTGATAAAAAATATTTCTAAGATAGAAAATTGAAATATCTACAACATATTATAAAATCGATTTTTATTTCTGTTCCATACTAATTCTATGAATTTTTAAAAATGATTGAATATATTTTATCAAAATCTTTAATGAAAATTGTTTCTTTTCTTCTGTTCGAAATATTTTGTGAAACAGGAACTAAAAGGAAATGTTGAAGTATCGGAGTAGAAATTTGGATCCACTCTCCTGCCTCCTCCTCCTCCTCACAGACATGATAGACACCTTAGCAACGTCCTCCCTCCCTCCACCCCCGTTACAGACCATGGCAGACATAGCCTCTAAAGTGAGTTTCTAGACAAACTAAGCAGATCTAGGAAACTATTTATTTAATTTTGACTGAAGAATTAGTGAGAGTATTGGCTATATACAATATTGACCTAAATCAAGTTGTTAAACACATGTTTCTATTAGTAACACCAGTTATTTCGTGTTGAACATTTTAATCCCATAGGGATTACGCTAAGAGCTTTTTTATCAAAATCTTTAATGAAAACTGTTTCTGTTTTTTTGTTCGAAGGAACAAAAGAAAAAGTAATAGAAATATTCGTTCATTGAATAATACTCCTGCATCGCGAGAATGCAATACATTGGTATTTATTTTGAAATAAAGAAAATTTTCATTCTATATACTCAAAGTTAATTCTATTAGTCAATTTAATTCGATTATGATTGTCTTATTGTCAAATATATATAAATGAAAATATTGTCATAAATAACTCTCGAAATTCGAACCTTCAACAAAAACAATAAAATACAATGAACATGATATCAAATAAAAAATTAACAACAGCAAAAATTTTGACATAATTCATAACACGTGATATTTCGGTATCTATCCTACGGATACCATCATCAGCCAAGAAGAAAAAAAACCACCAACTCATACATCTATATTATAGTGTATGTAAAATATAATGTATCA
>CAJNOP010000007.1:4255694-4266884 GCA_905250075.1 Rotaria sp. Silwood1 | reverse complement strand
CCAACTCATACATCTATATTATAGTGTATGTAAAATATAATGTATCAGCACATTTAATAGATAAGTTAAGGGTGGTGTGGGTGTGGTGGTTGTGGGGTGTGGGTGGGCGTGGGCGTGGGTGTAGGTGTGGGAGTGTCGGTGTGGGTGTGGGTTTGAATCACCTCTTTACCCACACCCACACCCATACCGACGCTATTATAGGCTAAATCATGCATTAGAAAGATATTACGAACCAACGAAATATTCATAGCGATAAGATTTGTTAATATCCCAATTTGATCAATGGTAAATTGATTTTGAAAACGTTCATTTACAGCAGTTTGAATAACTTGTATAAGTGGTTCAGATGATAAAATCGATGGTGGAAGGATCGAACGATTGATATACATTCGGCATGCATATGGCAACGGCGTCGGTCCAATACACGACGCCATAACTTCGAATAATTTGTTAGGATCAGACATCTGAAACGCAAAACATATATACTTATATTCAATTGATTGTACCTGGCGTTTAAAACGATTACAAAAATCGTCTATACTTCAAATAACACATATCAATTATGAAGCACCAAAGAGATTAACATCTGTATATATAAGCATGAATATACCTCCTATACCTCCTATATCTCTTATACCTCCTATACCTATATATCTATCTACCTCTTACCCCTAGGACATAATCGAGTTTCCGGGGATATTTTCCGAAGACCTGTAATCACAAGCAAATAATTAAATATAATAGGAAGATAGAAGGGACAGATTTTTATTATTCGGATGTAACTAAGAAAAATTATTATATTTTTTTGTCGATAGACATCACAAGATATCGATGAGCAATTTTATGTTTAAATAGAACATTGGCATTATTTGTTCTTAGACTGCCAAATGAAACAAAAACAGCAAAATAATATGGATTAACAAAAAAATCGAAATGAATCTCCAGCGATACAAAGAACAAATTTAACATCACATGATTAATCTTCCTTATCATGTGTACTTATATTAACCATCAATTTATGCGCAATGTTCAAAATAGTTGCCAATATTAATTGACCTAAATTAAATAGACAGTCCGATATCTGTTGGTTAGAATGTGAAAAACAATAAACATGAATGAATATTTTATTTATTTTTCATAGATAGAAATAAAACTATCTTTAAAACATGGAATCTTGTTTCGTTTCGTTTTTAATACTAATTAGGGCTCTTAATCGACTTGTATCAGATGGTTTCTTTCTCCTTCTTATAGCTGGAATATAAGCTAATAGCAGTGTATGTAATAATAACTGAAGAAGAAAATACATTTGGCGATTCATAAACCGATTTTGAAATAATTTGAATATCTTCAACGGTCTTTTCTCAATATCAAAATGTTTAGAAAAGATCGAATTAAAAATTCAATTTCAGGAGATCATCTGACATATAGATATGATACTCATCGAAAGCAAAATCATTAAACAAATTCAAAGAAAAATGTTTTAATCATTTTAATCTTATTTCTTATGTACATTACATTATTTCTTTTACAAGTATTTAAACCACTAAATTTTGCAACTTTCTTTTACATAAAATGATATCTATTTAGTTCATCTGAATTTTTAAATTAAACTTTGTCTAAAGGAAACAAATTACGTTCGACAACAGCTTTGTTTAATGAATCAACTTTACAAAACAACATCTCAGTCGCAATACATCGGCCTTAATACACTTTATAAGCACACCGTCACATTCAATTAGCATGTTGTTTAAAGTGCATTTGTATCACTGAAGAGTCCGAAATAGGTTGATTTATAAATCAACATAAATAAATCTATTTATAAATCGTAAATTTTTTTTATCAAAAATTTAAAAAATTAAGAAACATTGTATGTATTTATAAATCTGGCCTATTTATAAACACCAAATTAATTTATAAATATCGCTTATTTATAAACCCATTCACAGTTTATAAACGTTCAAGCGATTTATAAATGTCGACCAAATCGGTCAAAACACTGAAATTTTTGTAATTTGTGATAAATGATAAAATTTTGGAAAACGAATATCGTTTCGGATCCTTCAGTGAATGAAGAAAAGTAAGGAAAATCACACAGAATAAAACGGAGAAGCATTCGATGTGATCGGAATGTGAAATACAGGAATCTCTGTTCTACATGATGGACAATGTGTGCAAAACCGTTTTATTATGCCAGCAATGGTGGCTTGCTTAAGTTAAAATTTCCAATGTCTTGAATATCAGCTCGACTTCCCATACTGCTAGATTTAGTTGAATATTCTCGATTCACCTTACAAACCAACGCTAGATTTATAAATGGGTTCCAATGTTATAAATACGGTCGACATTTATAAACCGATTTATAAATCTCAACCCCATTTATAAATGTTATAAATTTTTGCGATTTCTGTTAAATGTAAATTTTTGAGAAGATCATTTCGGACTCTACAGTGATTTGTATTCACAACTATTTCAAAGAATATAAACTAAGTTTACATTTACTTAATGGTGCCAACTAGTATTTGTCCCATGTTTATTTAAATTAAATTTCTTACAAAAACAAAACAATTTCTTTGTAATAATTTTTCATATATTTTTCAAATTTAATTGATTATTTGTTTAAGTCGAACTAAACACTTACCACTCGATTTTATTTTTTCTTTATGACTAGTTAATGATTCATTGAGTGAATGAATTGATAATTGAACAGATACTTCAGAAGATAATGAAGTAGTATCAATAATAGTATTTGATCTCTTGTGTAACAATGTATCCAATGATTTCTGTCAAACAAAAAAAAACAACAACATTATTTAATAAATTTAATAATTGTACGACATACGAAGTAGTGTCACCTATTCCAAATTTTGAAGATGCACCCTCATTTCTCGCAGAAGATGGGTGTGGGTGTGAACGTGGATGTTGCTGTGGGTGTGGGTGTTGGTGTGGGTGTGAACGTGGGTGTTGGTGTGGGTATGGGTGTAGGTTTGGGTGTGGGAGTGGGTACGCGTGTGCGTATGGATAAAAACAAGACACACACCCACCCACACTCACACTCCACACTCACATCCCACACCTACACCCACACCCCACACCCACACTCACATCCATACCCATCTATTTCAAAATCACTACAGAAATCACTTGAAGATTCTGTTTCAGCATTGAATTGCTTTTGTAAAACCAGAGTGTCAATGAGGTTTGAAATATATGACGAAAATGTATTCCATCTTCCAAGCTTGCTTCGAAAGTCGATGTGAACATGCCGATGCCCCTACTGATAGAGATCTTACCATCTAAAATGGCATATTAAGTTTTCTGACACACTGGCTGTTGGTCCTGTTATGCTCTGGCATATCAATGATGCAGTTTCCCAAATGGGAAAAGTGAACACGTGGTCCTTCTGTTTTATTCGAGTATATACCAAAGCTGTCATTTATAACTTCTTAGCTGTGCAGTGCTGAGTATGAAAAATGTGTTTATAGTATATAAATTTCCGCTTAGTTTCAATAATTCTGTCTGGCACTGATACCAATATACTACAGTGTACTACATTGATACTAAAATCTTGAAGTAGAATAAACTTTTACGGCGTTAATATAGACATCCTTAGATAGAGTGTGGGTGTGGATACGGATGTATGTGTGGGAGGGGGGGGGGGGGGGGTGCGAATGTGTGTGTGAATGTGGATATGTGTGTGGGTGTGATTACAAGTAGGTGCATCGGCGTAACAGTCACACTCACGCCCACACGCACCCACACCCTCATAATTGTGATCTGTCACACACACTAAGTTAAAATGTGTCGCATGTGTCGTGTTTTGCGACACATTGTACAACACATTAAAGTGCGACACGAGGAGCTCACTGCGACACATTTTCTCCAGCAGGACCACGACACATTACGTACGACACATTTCCTATTGGTCCTTTTGGAAAATCATATTTTGATTCTTTTTCAATTTAATTCCATTTAATTATTCCTATGCTGAAGACTCAATCTGGTCAGATCCTGGGATCTGTCCAATCTCGAGTTGATCTGATTTGTATCAGACCGCTTCAGAGTAGTCCTCTCACGATCATGGATCGAGATTGGCATTTTCTCGATAAAAAAAATAATCGAGAAATAATCTAGAAAATAAAAATAATTGGAAGTTTTTTTCTATGTTCAACCACGTTGTTTATATATCACCAAGTGTGCATAATAAAATGGTGAACGAATAGTCAGCAAACAGAACGCGACAAATTCGTATACGACACATTCTAAGCACGACACATTTTTCTGCTGGAGTGTGCGACACAATAATTCACGACACATAAACACGACACATTTAAATTTAGTGTACAAACATGTGTTGATGACGGCAATAGGTGCCGAGTGTGATTAATTGACATTGAATTTCCAACTAGATGTAATGAGTAGATATTCGTCACGATTATATTCGAAATGAAAATTTGTTATTAATCAACCGTGTCTGTTTGTTTCTACACTAAAGCGTTCCGTTCTCGTGGAAAAGAACGACTGACTCGTCACATGGTTACGTGTGAATTGTGAGAAGAAAAAAAACAGTGTTGACACTCTCTACTAAATTTTGTAAACGAAAACTTGGTGACCCGAGAATACTATGATAGCAGGTAAATTTATTAGAGATCTAAACCGGGATGATGATTCAGCAACTCATCTTGACTCAAGTCGAGACGAGCCGTGTCACATGTTTTTTTACTGGTTTCGGTCTCTGGTTTTTAATTTTTGCGTGAATAGTTTATAAAATTGACGATGTTTAGTTACAATATAAAGGTAGAAGCGCATGATCGATTTATCACGATAGTTAAAAAAAAAGGAAGCGTCACTCATTTCACACGAGTCGAGAGTGACAAATAACAAGTGTGTATTTCTATTTCTCTTCATACCCTTCTTTCATCAATCATCGGCATGGCATCTCAATGTTTTCGCTACAAAGACAAAGAACTAAAAGTTCCAACAGTGTCAATTGATGGAGATCTTTTCGTGATGTTAGAAGATGTTCAGCACAAGTTTGGTCGTCACATCCTTGGATTTACATTGGATGGTGAACCATTGAGTTTTATGCGTGACTTAAAACTTTTTTGGCTCGAACCAAAGCGCATCCGAGCTCACGTTGATCATATTATTGACTGTGACGAATGCGAGAATGATGTCGATGACGATATACGAACCGATATAAGACGCATCATTGATACCACTCAAAAGACACTTGATAATACGACGTTGCTCATCGCAAAAGCTGATGCTATTCTTCGACAAGCATATGAGTTGGCTGAATTTACGATGCCACGTCTATTTATTATTTTACCAGATGATCAAAGCCGATTCAATCCCGCTAATCTGTTTAATCAGTCCTATCGGTTGTTTTTCTTGTGCGAATGCGACAAAGAACATCATTTGGCCTTTCACGAAGGCTATGAAATCAATCGGCCGTGTGAATTTCTTATAAGATATGGTCCGTATATTCGGAACATGCTCAAGGTAGTGTCGACTGGTTCATTAATGGGTACTGTTTTTGTTCAACAATTGAATAATATTGCTCCTCAAATATCAGTTCCAAATATTTTGATGGATAACAATTTTTGGCATAAATTTCAAGCGCAAATCCATGTCATAGATAATGCCTTGGGCGATGTAATGAAGGATGATGCTCCCAACTCAATTGGTGCATTTGGTAAACAATATCTCGAAGGAGTTGACCTTCGAGAAGTCAAAAATTTTCTAAAAAAAGTGGACGATAGACAAACATGGGGTAATCTCTATCGATCAACCAACAGTGATGGAGCTGTTCGGTGGTTGTGTATTCATCATTATGAGTCATTGTACAGCGACAAGAAGTTAAATCAACACAAACGAGAGTTTCGAAAACTCGGTGGTCATGTACAATTCGATGTTGCCACAATAGAAGCAAATGAGTTGAAAAATATCGATGAAATGGTGAATATTCTTGGTAAAGGCTTATTTGTGTTGGAACTAACATTGAAAGAATGCAAAATACGTGAGTCAACATTCGACAATTTACTTTCTATCCTTGAACGTAATGTATACATTCAAACATTTCAATTGAAAAATGTAACTGTTTCGAAGTCGGTTGGACGTCCAAAATCACATAGCAACATCATTGCCAAGCTCGAGAAGCTGTTAACACATGCGACACAATTGACAATTACTTATGAAGTGCATATTTTCGATCAGACACGAATCGATATGAACGCATTCGAGAATTCGTTAAAAAATACAAAAGCTCGTTTGATTTTGCACATTTACACTCAACCAGCACTTTATTTAAACAGAGAATCTGATAAGATGAAATGTAATTGTCAACCATTACTTGAAACATTTCTCAAGGCAAGTGAAGCAACAACGCCTATAATTCTATCAGTTAACAATCCAAAAGCATCTCAATTTAGTTTAATTACAAATCTACAACTGCGTTTAAGTGAATTTGATAAATCGACACTTCAAAATCTCATCAAATTCTTAGCCAAGAAGAATAGTATAGTCACACTGGGCCTCTCTTTTCATCATTGTACATCCAAAGTGGCGATGATCTCAAATGTTTGTGAAGCACTAATGAACAATGACAGGTTGGAAAAACTTTCGCTAAACTATTTCTCATTATACGATAATATTATGATGATGATTGCACAATTAATACAAACAACTAAGTCTCTTAAATCACTCGATATCAGCGACAATTCAAATCTTTCTTTCAACGGTGCCAAGATTCTTGCTAACGTTTTGTGCGTCAACCTCAATTTGAAAACATTGATTCTTCTAAACAGTGTCTTTGAGCAGAATACATATAAAAATCCAATCAACAAATTGATCACATCTAAAAACACAAGCAGTATTATTGTACATTACAATCAATCTGACGATAGAATCAAATTCGACAAGTATCCCTACGAAACATACGCAACATTGTTTCTCAAGTCGACTGGGATCGAAGAGTTGAAAATTGGATGCAAACAACGGTGGAAATTGAACTCTTTGACGTCTCTGAACATGGGAGGAGATGATACAGTGCTGCATACACTTGATATTAGCAATTTCACGATCCAAAACCTTTCTGAACACTTTTTTAATTATACACTCAAGAATTTGAAAAATTTTTGTCTAAACACTTGTGATGTGAATGATCATGACTTAAATTGCATTATTTCAACATTGGCAAGAGATGGAAAATTAGAATCACTTAAACTGCATGCTCTCGGCATGTCAGTATTTAGTGATCAAGCATTGAACCCTGTATACGTCGAACTCGCGCTAATGATTCAATCGAATAAAACGCTGAAAAAATTGGAAATTACATCATGTTCTCTTGGAAATATGGGAGCTTCCACACTCGCCGCACAATTGAAAGTTAATAACACTCTAACAGAATTGAATTTCAAGTCGAACATGATTGGCACGATTGGAGCACAAGCGCTTGCGGCTGCTCTTCAGTATAATAAGGCATTGATTGAGCTGAATGTTTCTGACAATGAGGGACTTGTCAGTGAAGGCATTCTTCTCATGCTTGAAAGCTTACAAACAAATAGGACCTTGAAACAACTCAACATTTCTGGTTGCTATGATCGTCAAATGAAGAAACGTGAACACGAACAAATCCAAAATGCCATTTTTGAACTCTCGAATATGAATGAGTTTGTCACAGTCTCATATTATTGTTGAGGATAATATCATTGACATCTTCATTTATTTACTTGTGATCTTTCAACTATAGTTTCTATTTAATAAAAGTCTTTTTAATTATTTTAAATAAACATCATCTTTCTTGAGATGATTGATATCAATAATGATTGTCAAGTATTTTGCTGGCAGTTGTTTTCATATTAAAATTTGAATAACATAACAAAAATTTATTTGAGATGAAATTCAACATCGAACAATCAATAAGTCTTTATAGTCTGCGTGTTACATCAAATCAAACAAATCTAATCTAATATTTTTCTAATAGAAACATAATCGAAAGAATTTTTATCAAAAATGTCTTGTCGAATAAAATCATTCCTTCCTTATTGCATCTCCGCTTATGATAAGGATTATACATGAAAAAAATCAGAAAGAAAAAGAAATGCGAAACGTTAATTTCATATGTATCGAAGAGATAGTGATGATTACAATGATATCCTAATTACACATACATTTACAATCTATGTGAGAGAAAAACTATGTTCAAAAACATAACTTTTTCAGATAACCTTTCATTCCATTAATGACATATAAATATCTTAGATTTTCTATTTTTTATATAAAATACAATGTCTTCAATATTATCATCTTTCGATCCTACATCAATGAATCGCGTTGTCAACATCCAATCATGATGTATAAATACAAATGAATTTTCATATGATATTAATTGAAGTTAAACGTCTATATTTGGGCAATATACATGTTTAGAACAGAAATTGGTGGTATCTAGCTTTGCGAATCACACGAGAAACCTAGATCTTTTGCATATAAGCCTTGAGTTGAAGGATCACTATTCAAATATTTAGCAATGATGGCTCTTCTACTATCAATATATAACTCATTGAACAGATCAAGATTGACAGAAGGTGGTACATGAGCTTTCATAATTGTACCACTAGTTTCTGTTTTGGCATAGACAGACCATTGTAATTTTAGTAATGTGCCACCATTCAATATGAGGCGTTCATCCTGATAGCTTTCGATCACAAGATTACTGTCATTAGTTGTTAGTGCTATTGAACCAGTTTCACTACTTGCTGTGGTGGCATTTGTATGCAAATAATAAGTTCCTCCGCGTATAGTGATGCACAATGTCTTATCACTACCATGTGCAGCATGTAGGATACGTGTAAGAAATAAGGCTGCTTGGATAGTTTTTTCATTGGTCGTTCGAATGTTCCATCAAACATGTCATTACCTCTTAAATCATGTACAAATACTGTACGATGACAAGTTTTTCGTTTTATTTTTGGTGCAGTCTTAAACGATTTTGCAGGTTTTCTGGGTGTGGTTGTGGGGTGTGGCGTTGCTTATTCTTCTACAATCATCCACACCCACATCCACGCAGTCACTCTTATTGTCAAAGCTCAAACTTTTTTCTAGAGATTTTTCGGACGTGTCGTTATCGATGGATTTTTTTCTGTTGATCTATATTAGAGATACATCCATCTTTACCTTAGTCTCATCAAATAGGCTTTCATCTACTTTAGTATAAAATTTAAAAGATCTAATTGAATAATCATCATTGAAAAGCAAATCTTTTGGTTTTCTAGTTTCAATCAATGTTAACAAAAAAGATTTTTCCATCTGAAGAAAATCGAATTCATATTTTATTCTTGTTTTTATACTAACATTTATTAAACACAGAAAATTAAATAATAATTTATACGGAAAATAAAACTAGAATTTATTTTTTAAATTGAATAGTTTTCAAACATAACCTTCGAAAAGTTTTATTTGCTATTCATTAAGATTTATCTGTTCTAAAAGTGGAAATTTTAAATTTCTACTAAGTCTTTCAAATTATAAATTCTTGCACACAAATTGATCTTTTTCTGTTTTCTACTTAACCCTTTACTACCGCCGCCGTTTATAAATTTCGGTAATTTCATGTTTGTGTAAACCAAAGTGATTATACATAAGGTATGTTTTTTGAGAAGCATTTACGTATAAAAACAAACGTTAGATATCATACACTTCTCAAATTACTATTTTGTTGAGGAACACTATAGAAGCGCTCCACCAAAAAAAACGAATAAACATCCAGGATAATTGTTTCTTCCTTGTTTTATGTCGGTAGTCAAAGGATTAACTGACTAGGAAGCTATTTTAGACATTTCTCAATCTTGTTGAATAAATGAAAAGAGTTTCAGTAGAAAAAAATAGAACAAAAAATTGCAGAAAGTGCAAGTGAAAATTAAGGGATTATATAATGTATTCCAACTAAGATGTTTATTTTGTTCACTTTAAATTGATATATCTAATAGTGACTAAGATAAGTCTTTTTGAGTATAGCTATGTTGTTTAAGATAAACAATATGTTCATTAGACGTACAATTTCTATAAACGAGTTAGTTTTTCTTGCTTTTTTTTCGGATGTATTGACAATAGTTTATTTCCGATTGAGAATATGATAATCACATTCGATTTAATTATTAGTTAACTGTTACAGGTTAATTTCTTCATAATTTATTTTATCAGAAATAATTAAATTTTGATATTTATCATAGAAATTTTCAATTGAACAGATTAATTTTAGCTTTCTCGAAGAGTCGAAAAAGAAAAGATTTAGAAAAATCGATTCAATCTATTCTAATCCACTTATATTCACAAGTTGAAGAATTCAATTGATAAAAGATAAGACTTTAAGAAGAAGAAATATTTCCTAAGTTTTTCTTTTAATCTTTTAATTTCTAATGTTTTTCACAACGAGTAGTGAAATAATTTGAGTTGAAATCGATTTGAAATATTCAAATATTGTTTGTTCATAAGTTAACTTTCTCCATAAATAATTCTTGAAAAATGTATAAACATTTCATAATAGGCACCTTCGAATCGATTTCAAATCTGTATGTCACAAATAATCATCAACTTGCCTAAAGAGAATTGTATATTTGAAAGTTCAACCATTCAATAAATACAGAGTTTTATTAAATATCAAATAGCAAGATCTCTTTTTGATTGATTTATTTCCTAATCGAATATATTTCGCTTCAAACTCATTGCGTCTTGTTGACTATACGAAACTTTTGTTTATAGTAGACTGAATAAATTGAATGAATTATATTTAAAAGTGATTTTTCTTAAAAACTTTAGTAGAATATGACAGCACTGACAATGTTTTCGAAGATAATAACCCACTTTGTCTCTGTTACAACGTTGAAAACAAGGATTTAAGTCTTTCTTTTAGTTGTTTTTTTGCATTGATTTCAACATGTCACAACCAATGAATGTACTGATTAATGAAAAAAGAACTCGTTTGAGATTTGTCTCACTTTGTTTTCTCATAATATCAATACATGTACTGAAGAACGTAAAGAGATCATCGTGTTACTAGAGAAAATTTTTTGTTACGAAAATAAAAGCAAAAAGAAGGAGTAAGTCAATATTTATTCTAAATTATAATTCAATTTTACTAAGAACTACTGTAAAAAAAACTTTGCTTGTAATGAAATTTTGTTGTCAACG
>CAJNOP010000007.1:4214242-4255594 GCA_905250075.1 Rotaria sp. Silwood1 | reverse complement strand
TGGCAACATTGTGACAGCTTATCATTCATAGAAAAAGCTATTGTCCTAACTTTTGTAGTTATATAGTACTATCTAAATACAATAATCTGCCAAAATTTCAAAGGGTTTGCTTTTGTTGAATGCGAGAACGAGAACTTTTAAAATCGTACAGAACTTCTGGGACACCCTTTATTGTTTCCTATGAATTTGAAAAGCTAGAATATAGGACAAAAAAACATCAGTTAAGAAAAAAATCAATTTCTAGGTTTTTTTTACAGCTCGCTTATGTGAAGGAGAACATTGGATAGTTCTTTGATTAGTCAAATAATCTTCTAATCGATAATCAAATAATTTGAAATCATCTTCATAAAAATATTTCAAATTACATATTAATTCATTAGGTAAACTCGAATACAATGATTTATAATATTCTTTTGTTTTTCCCGTCGTAAAATAGTTTCCATCATTTAAATTAATTGATTTTAACCCAAGATGTGATTCTAATCGTTGAAGATCTTCTTTCATTGTTTCATATTTTCCAATAAAATTATATTTGAATAAACAAACATGACATAATTTTGAATAAGATTGCCAATGAACATCGCTTTTTAGTGCACCCAACATTAAATAACGAATAAAATGTTCAAATTTTGGAATTATTTTTTGACAAGGTTCCTTCATTTTGTTTGATATGCGTTTATGAATGCGATAAAAACCTCTTTTAGCTTTTTTTAAATAAAACGAAGAATATTTTCGACAAATTGCTCGACGATAATTATCGTAGTATGAAAATGGTTCATGTTTAAGCGAAGCTATTTTATCAATATAAGCTGATGCTAAACGTTCGAATGGATGACGAACAAAAATTACACGCGTAAACTTTGATGAAAATAGTATAGATGGATCGGTTAAAGTACGAAGACGAATAAGAGGAAGATTTTCTTTTTGATACATTGACCATAAATCAACTTTTCTTGACCATGTCTTATTAAATACCATAAGACGCGATAGAAATGATTCAAGAATTGCAATTGAATTATGTGTAGATAGTCGAGAATTATTCTAAAATATTCTAGATAAATTAAAAACCAATTGTCTTCTATTTTGTTCAACTTAAAAGTAAGCAAAATTTTTCAGTAGATAAATATAAAATTAGTTCCATCTGACTCATTATTAATAGATAAAACAATTAAATTGTTTTTTTTTTAATATACAGTTAAATAAACGATAGTATTTCTTGATATACATTCTCAATGAAACAAAATAAATTGGTCTTTTTTTGTTGTTGTTATGAAACATTTTTCAAATAGATAAAAACTCCTTTGCATCCTTCAATATAGGCATTATTATTCCAAATAAAATTTATCTAAAAAAATTCGAATTTTTATATGAATAGATCATATGGAGAAAAGTTAATTTCAACTATTTTTAGATTATTTTTTTTTTAATAAAATATCAGAATGTTTTGTACTAAAAAAACAAATTCAAATAAAAAGAACCTGTCAGAAAGAAAAATCATGATGTTATTGTTTATTCTTCTACTGATCAGTTTTTTTTAATGCTTCTATATTTTTTCAATGAAACAAGTGTAAATAAAAACAAGAGCATTTGCAATTCTTTCCGAAAAGCAAAAAAAATTAATATTCGTATTTTTACCCTAGTTGAAGGCGAACGGGCTTGATTGAAATAGTCAACATTAAAAATATTGGAATTACTTGTAAAATTTAAACTATTCTTAAATCTTGAATGATTTTTGAGTAAAGGAATTAAATCATCACGTATATGAAGATAAGTAATAAACCTAAGTAAAGTTCGTGTAGCTACTTTTGGAACTGAACAATAAAATAATGAATGAGATCGAAGAACAAAACCAAGATAATTTAATATTTTATTTTGACGAGTTATATTTGAAAGAGTATGATCTAATGATTTACTGTTATTAAAACATTGATTTTGGTCTTCGTAACCAAATGATACACTTTGTAATGAAATATTTGTTGTTTGATGAATATTTAATAAACGTGTAGAAAATGATGATTCAGTAATCAATGAAGTTTGATATAATTGATTAGCTATTTTATAAATAAAATCTATTCAATGAGAAGTAAACTCATCTTATTTATTACCTGTTTTACTACTAAATGAAACTAATAAAATGGTACCAATGAAGTAAAATATCCATAAAAAGAGTTTTTTTCTTACAAATAAGTAGAAAAAACGATGCACCATTACTTTAATGAAAAAAATTTTCTTTTCTTATTAGATATATTTATAATAAAGAAAAATTCTCTCTGTCTGTCACTTGAAAAAAAAGAACATGTTTTTTCTTTTTGTTCGCAAGTCGTCTTGCTTAACATGACAGGAAGACCAAGAGAATGGAAAAAAATACTTTGAGTTCTCATTAAAATAAACTTTACAAGAGAGACAATGTCAAATTGTGTAAGTTAACAAAATATATAAAAGTTGTTTTATTAAAATCCAAGAAAACGATATCGTACTTTTCTATGAAGTCTTGACAAGAAAAAAAACTGTGATTTCGATATGTTTCTTTTCTAAAACCAAATATTTTCTCTATCAATTGACTTTTAATTTCAATTTGATATGATCAAATTTAAAAATAAATTTATTAATTGAATAAACATTTAAAAGACTACATTGAGAAATAACAATAAAGAGAATAAATATTATAAAAATACGTTTTTGTTTTTTGTTCTCAAAAGAATGTACAATACATATAATAATGACTAGAATATACAAGACAAGAAAAAAAAGTAATAAATGCTTAGATGAGATTTGGTTTTTGTGTTATACGAGATCGAGTATAATTCCCATTTTGTGATTGAGATTGTGCTGGTCGATTGAGATCATTTAAGTCGAAAAATTGACCCTCACGATCTGTTGGTGAACGAATTGACTCTAAAATATAATTTATTTATTTTTATGAATTTTTTATTTATAAATTAAATTTCTCTATCGATTTTTGATAATTTATCTGATATATCAGAACAATAAAAAAATTCTTCTTCACAGTACTAAAAATGATAATGCTACCGACATAAAAAAAAACATCAATTTCAATAATCGATGTATAGAAAACCAAACATTTGTTTGTTTTCTTTATATGTCTCGCTTTTATAGTACTTCTATGGATCTTTTCAAAAGAATCATTTTTATAATAAATATAAGTCAACAAGACAAACATTGATTAAAATGTTTCAACATAGCATAAATACGATTATGTACAACGCTGTAAAAAATACCGTAAAATAATAAATCCTAAAAAAAAACAGGGCTTTCGAACCTTATCAAGCTGTCATAAACCTTTGTACGTTTTACAGCCATGTAATAAACGCTCTAAGAAAGTATTATTATACATTGCATTTTCATAAAACGTTGTACACTGATCAAGATAAGAAACTCTTTAAATGTTTATGAAATGCATATAAACCATAAAACAACTTATGAAAGTTTGATAAGGAGTTAATTATTCTGTACTTTTTTTTACAATGTACCAAAAAAATCGCTTCCGGATGGTCCGTCTTATTTTTGACTTATACTCAAAAAATTGAGTCGTTCTTGTATATGAATTGATCATATACTTTGAAAATCATCTTTTAAATCTCCATTGATTCATACTGATAAATTAAATTTTGAATAGATTTATCTTTAACGAAGATCTCATTTGAATGTAACATCATATGTGCTAGTAAAAAAACAATCGAGAATAAAAACTCATAACTAATTTTGAATAAAAATTGTTTTTGAAACTAAAAAAGAAATAAATAATATAAAAATCACCTATTGAAATACTGGACATCGATGAAGATAAATTAGCATTAAGGCACGCAGCTGCTGATGAAGCTGAATAATAATGAGGACGATGTCGAAATGTTCGATGATGATGTAAAGATGCATGTCTAGTAGTATTAGTTCCTGTTAAACCATTTCCACTATTAACTCCACTTTCTGAACCATCTTCATGTTCATCTAATGATGGTAAACATGTTTCAACCATTGCTTCTAAACAATTAACAAATAATTCAACATTATCAGGATTTTGTCTTGAAACAGTAAATGGTCCAGCAAAACGCCATAAACCACCAAAACCACATGATTGTAAATAACTAAGTTGTTGTTGTTGTTGACTTGCATCATCACCAGCTGAACAAGCAATCATTTGATATATTATAGATTGTACTGATGCTAATATTGATTCATCATGTGATAATGAAAGTACTGAATTTATTTTTGCATCTAATAAATTATGTATAACAGGAAATACTTTAGGAAAAACAATACTTGATTCCGATAAATATTCATATATAATTCTCATTTCATTTTCATCCGATGTATTACGTACAAGTGTTGCTAATATTGTTAAAAGTAATGCTTGTGTTGATGTATCTGTTAATACATTAGGATCTAATAAATGATTTGTTTCACTACTTATCTAGAAAAAAAAATGTGAACTTATTTATTATAAAATAAAAGAAAATCTTACTTCCGATGTTTGTGGTGTTTCAGATGAAGTTTGTTGTGTAACGGCAATAGTTGGTACAACTTGTTTAACTTGTTGTAATTGTACAAGTGTAGAAGCTGGTTTTGTAAGTATACGTGGTACAGCATGTTCAATATCAAATGAATGCCAATGACGTACATGTGATGGTATAGTTAATAATCGAGTACCACTAACAGTTAATACTCCACCAATTTTTCGTGTTTTTTCAATATATGATGCATCCCAAGATTTTTGTCGACGAGGAAATAAACCTTGTTGAATATTAAGTAATGTTGAATTTGTTGTTTGATTTGTTAATACATATGATGATGATGAACTTCCTCCTAAACCAGCAATATCAGCAATGGATGTTGTTGAATATGATTGTGGTAAATGTGATAATGGATGAACATTTGATATTGAAGAATAATTTAATGGTAAAATATTTGTTGAATTTGAATTTGTTGTTGTTGATGAAATAATCATAGGTCGATGTTTAATTGGACATCGACTACGAACTTCTTCAACAACACTAACTAATGCAGCTAAATATGGTATTGATGTTGGTGTTACTTTAAATTTATCATGAGATTCAGATTTAGCAACAATACTAAGAAGAGTTGAAAGAACACGAGTTGTACGAGCAACAGTTGATTGAACTGGATGACGAAATCCTAAACATTTTCAAACATGGTTTTTTTAAAATTTTATTCTCAGGTTGAGCTTTTTTTTTTTTATTTAACTATGATCATCAAACGAAAAAAAAACATAACATTCTATTCAATCTTATTAGAATCGGGCTTAAAATGATTCTGTATCAATATCAATAAGTTTAAAATTGTTTAGTTTCATTCTCGATTTTTATGTAATTCGAATCGAAAATAGTTTGTTCATATGTGTTAATAATCAATAAACATATGAAAAGTAATGATTAACATTTTCTTAGTCAATTTTTGCTTCAGTAAATATGCAAATAAATATAATTTATGGTATATTTCATTGCAAAAAATACATGAAATAAAAAAACGATGATCAATAAATAATCTTTTCACTTTTGACAAAAATATTTAATTACTCTAAGTTATTTATTTATTTTAATCAAAACAATACAAGTTTATCAATACATTTAATATTTCATCTTGTTTATATTCTAATCAAGATATAATTCATTTCGTTCAACGTACTTATATTCTCTATATAAATTCACAGATAAAAAAACACATAAACTTCAATTCTTTTGATTGTTATTTTGAGTGGAAATAGAGCTCGAGAAAAGCTGATCGCAAGCAACAATCCGAAGTTGATACATCTTAATATAAAAGATTTATAATAAAAACAATAGTTTTTTTCTCGAGAGAAGGAAAATATTTCTTTTTTAATACTTTTCTAGTTTTTTAATGCTTTAATATGTTAACTTCAATTTTCTTGTTAACAAACAAAGATTCGCCTGCCTATGTTGTGTTTCAGGGGTGAAGAAGCCATTATTATCTGTGATAGTCTTCGTATAGATCTCTTCTTCATTCATGTCAGCAATTATGAAGTTTTCACGAGAAATTTGATTAGAGAGAAACAGTCGTCGAAGAAAATTTTAAGACAAAATGATTAAAATTACTTCATAATTTAGGCAAACTAAAATAATTTGACATGAAACTTCTATTGATGATAAAAGCATCACTTAGCTAACAAGTGAGAAGGATAATATCATCAGATTTTTTGTTAATATTGATATAACCTTATCTGAAGAAAAAACTTTATGTTAACTTTCAACTCCTTTGCATGAAAACTAATCAAGATTTTGTAATCTCAGTTCAACATGATTTAGTTGTGAGTAAATTACACTTTCTAATCTTTCTATCTATGTTAAAGTAAATAAAGAATAGAATAAATGTATTTCTATTCAATGAACAATAAAAAATAAAGTTTAAAATTTTGAAAATTACCTTTAATAAGATGTCCAACAAGTGCAAAATTAAAATTTGATTTAAATGATAAACCCATACTTGCATCTAATTGTTTAAATTGCCATTCTAATGGTTCTCTAGCATCCATCATAATTCTTTCTAAAGTTTGTTGTTGATGTGTATTTGTATTTTCAAATAAATTTAACATATGATCAAGTGTATGAAGATTTTGTTCAAGTAATGCTAAACCAGATGCATATAATTGTGGTTCTTCTAACTGAAGTATTGATATAGCAATCCAAAACATGAATTTATGTATTTTTGATTCTGATGATAATAATGGTAATAAACGTGTTAAACACATTATTATTGAATCAATTAAATCAATATCCGAAAATGATTCAAGAGCTTTAACAAGTATACGTAATAATGCTTTGATTTCAGCATCACTTATTGTTTTCGATATACAACCATAAACAATACTTTAAAAAACAAATGTCTTTGAAAAGAAAAAGAAAATTAAAACTAAAAAAAAATACTTACATAGCTCTTGGTTGTAAAGCAGGATTAAATTGAAAAGCAAAACGTTTAGCTAATTCTTGCCATTGTGCTAACCATTCAGAATCAGGTATATCATTCATACAAGCTTCCATTAATTCTAATAAAGTATCTGTTATTGTTTCAAGTGATGTTAAACTCATTCTTTCAGGTTGTTCAATTGTTGGTGAATATGTATTTGCTATTGTTATTGAACGTTCAGGTAAAATTTGTCCTTGTTGTTTATCAAGTGATATAAATTGATTTGAATGTTGTTGTTGTTGTCTTATTATACCAGTACGAAATGCAATAACACTTGCAGATTTAACTTTTGATAAACCAAATAAAGCATAAAATTTTGGTAAAGAAAATTCAGCCAATGATAAACGTAAAACACGTTGAGTTTCATCACTAAATTGTGGTTGAGAACATGTACATAATGAATGTAATATATTAATAACAAGACCATGTGTTGATGCTCGTAATGTTAATGGACCAGTACTAACAAGTAATGTAACAATATGAAATAAAAATGGTAAATGTGATGCAACATCAAGTGAATTATTAAATGAAAGCATTAATAAATAACGAAGTAATATAGCAATATCATCCCATATTAAATGTTGTTCTAATGTTGGTGTTGGTGATAAACATGTTTTTTCAATTAAACGACAAAGACGTCCAATAACTTTTCGTGAAAATAATAAAGCATTTGAACTAGCTAAAGCAACAGCTGTATCAGCTAAAATTTCAGCTTGTAATGATCCAAGACCACCAAGTACAGATCGTTTTATAAAACAATCTAAAACAATATCTAATAAATCACTAACTTGTCCAATATGTGACCAAATTTTTGCTTGTATTGATGGATACATATCATCTTCTTCAATAGTTAATGTTATTAATTTATCAAGTATCATTGAAACTTTCGCTCGTTTATTATCATCATTTTGTTTACAAAATCTTGTTAAATTTGGTAACCATGTTGTCATATATTCCAAACAAAGATGTTTTAATTCAATTGTTGAATTTCTAAAACCTTCAACACATTCTTCTAAAAATTCTAATGTTAAATGTGCTTCTTTTAATGCTAATTTTTCTGATATTGTTTTAATAAATATTGTATTATTTGATGGAATACAAAGACCAGATGATTCAAGTAATTGACCTTCAATACGTAAATCAAATGTTTGTGTTAATGCACATAAGAGATTGTAAGCTGCAGAACGTAATGATGGATCAAGTGAACCTAAATTTAATAATGCTATATTTAATAATGTTCCTGGAACATCTTTTGGACGAATTTTATTATGAATTTGTATTGAATCAGGTTGAGCAAGTTCCTTTAAAAAAAAAAAAACAAAAGAATAAATATTTAGTTTTTTCAGAAAAAAAGAACAAATGAAAATAAAATGCATTACCCATCTTGTTCTAATATGAATTATTGCTTGAACAATATTATCACAATCATTATGAATAAATGATAATGGACCTGTTTCATTAGCTATAGTTAATGTAAATTGATTATCATCAACAAGACAAACTTCTTCTATTTCTGATGCATAATAAACATCATTAAGTAAAACACTATGACCAAGAACTTTTGTTCTTTCACTTGATGTTACTTGTATTGCTTGTGGACCAACTTTAATTGCTACTTTTGTATCTTTATGAGATAATTTTAATGCATTATTAAATACTTTAAGATCTTCTTCAAGTGATAATGTATGTCCAGGTAATTTTTGTTGATCAAGTTCAATAAAATCATTTAAACGTGATATATGATCAAGAAATATTAATTTTCTTGAACCTTTTATTGATGATAAAATTCTATCATGATATTTAGTATATTCTCGTACCCATGAATTACAATTATAAATATAACATGCTTGAAGATTATAATAAAAACAATCAGGCATACATATAAACCATTTTGATAAATAATCTGTTTTAAAACGATTATCAGTACAAGTATGAGTAAAATCAACAACTAATTCAAATGGTTTTGCTTGAAAAGGTTTTAATGTTAATAATACATGATAGATTAATAAATCACAATTCATTTCATTGACTTTAAAACGACGTGCTATATAATAAAACACTGGAGTATTATTTTGTTTACTAAAGCCAGCCTAAAAAAAAAATTATAGATACACAATAATATTATGTTATTTAGATATTTTAGAATAAAAAACGAAATTTAATTAAATCAATGAAATCAATTCAACAAGGATATTTAAAAATAAGAAAAGTAATGTCTCATGTCTTTTTTTTTGGGGAGATATACTCTTAGAAAAGATGCATCTCTTTTTGTTAAAACTATTAGATAGAGAGCCTATCAATCCGATGTTTTCTTTTTCGGCTCGCAATGATGTGATTGAGAGAGCCTGTTAATAGAGATGTGCAGGACTAACTTTGGGCGTGCCGTGGACCTTGACTAAGCCAAATTTTTTAACCCTTAACTTATCCTACTTTGCATATCTCTAATGAAAATGAGACGAAAATTACATAACTATTAAAAAAAAGTTTTGTTTGGTTATTCTAATAAGTTTTTTCAAATAAAACGAATAGCATTAGAAAATATCTTGATTAAGTATATTATGTTTATCGAATATCGTCTTATATATGAATTCAATAGATTCTAATTAGAAGAAATCTGTAAAAAAGAAACCCTAATATAATATTCAATTGATAAATAATCGGGTATGAATAAATGTTTCAATGAGAATCATTAAATTGAAATCTCATCTTTATTAAGTCAACAAAAAGTGAATAATCATGAAAATCAAACTTTTGTTATTGAAATCTAATCTTATTCATTTGTTCAGAGTTTTCAAGAATTCGATTAAATCTTGCAAAATTGTTTACAATTCATTATTTAACTGTTAGAAACATTAAGTATTAGAATGATTGGTCGAGATCATCTCGAAATCTAAATATGTTTTCATGAAATAAATTATTTTTTATTTAAACTAACTTGATAAAAAATATTAAGAGCTTTTAATGATTTAAATTCTTCTCTTTCGTGCATTTGTGTTTTCGCCATAAGTTCTTCAAATTTAGTTGCTGTCATATCATATGATATCCATTGTGAATCTAATGGTCGATGATCTGGTGGTCCTAAATAAGCTAATAATGTTGCCATTTTATCAAAAGGTCTTCGTCCAATAGCTTTATGATCTCTTCCACTTGATAAATAATCACCAATTTTTTCTTGATGATACCATAAAAGTCTATGTAATGCTAAAACATTAGCATCACTTATATAAGACATTGGATATGTTGGGGAAGGTGTTGTAGAATCTGAAATATTATTTTCAATTGGTTGTTGTTCATGAGATGGAATTATTGTTGTTATATTAATTGGTTCACTTATTGATAAAACAAAATTTGTTGCTGAATCAAATGTTGAACGAAGATAATCATTAAAACAACGCATATGAAATTCTTTTGTAAATATTAAATTATTTGCAATATTTTGAAGAATTTTTGATACAAGTGTTAAACCACGTTTTATACGTGGTAATGGTTCAGCATCAACTATACCAAATTCATGTGGTAAAACAAGAGCTGGATTTAAAAAACGAAGAAATATTACAGTTGATACAGCCTAAAATAAACATTATAAATCATTTATAGTATAGATAAAAAAAAACAAAATACTTGTAAAGGATGTTGTGGAAAACGTTGTTGAACAACTTGATATAAACATGAACATAAAATTCTTAATTGAATTGGAAATTGTGATGATGAATCAATAATAGCTTGAAAAACATCATGTGTTAATAAACGTAAATTTTTTCTATTTTCATCTAATTGGTCATGTTGTTCAATACGTGATGGATCAACTTCATAGGAACGTAAATCAGCTATAAACATTTTAGCTAATATTGGTGCAAATAAATTATATAAATAATGTGAACCATAAAGTTTAAAACAAAATGACATGATTTTTGTTGGCAAACCATTTCCACGTAATATTGTTTGATAACAATCAGCCAGTTCAACTTCTTTTGCAAATATATTTATTAATAATTGATGAAGTAAATGTTTTGCATCAAATATTGTTACAAATACACGAGCTAATTCATCCTAAAATGAAATATTATATTTTTTATTTTTTATTATTCAAATGATCAATGATTGAAATTAATTTTTAGATAACGATCAATAAGAGATTATAAACGATACATATCCCCAAGAAAAAAAACAAGTTCTTTCATATATTTAACACTTCTCTCATCTCTGATACTAATAGAATCAAATATCGAATCAATATTGACAACCGACTAGTTATCAATATTCGGTATTACAGTGTATATCGTTTAACTATTTGAATGAAGATGAGAGATGATAATGTTAATATAAATATAGACGTTAAATCAGTAAATTTAGTCTATTCAGGTTTATGACACGACTAATGAGAAAACACGTTTGTATGTATTTCTTGAAAATAAGTTCAAAAGTATCTTATCTGTTAGGGATTTCGATGAATATCTTAACTATCTTCATTTTGGTTTCGGAAAACGAGAGTGTCTAACTTTTCCACTTTTAGGCTCTTTGTTATTAGTAAATGTATCATGACATTTTTCGTTTTTGTGAAATCTACAAGAATAAGTTATTGTCTTCGGAGAACGTCATTTGATACGAGCACGAATTGATATGAAGAAACTATTTCAATATCAAAAGTGAAGGCAGCATATCTATTTTCCAAACTCATGAGAAAACTGCTTGAACTGAGATACATCTTTTCAACTCATATATTCGATTTTTAAGGAAGCCTCAGTAATACTCAATAAATCCTAAAAGAGTTCGTGTCCATGGGCCCCTATAGATCTGAATTATGATTGTTTTACTAAACTTTTGATTCAGCTTAACGTATTTACCGGAAAACCAAACAATAATATTTCGATCTGAAATGTCGCCCATAAATAGGTCCCGAGACTACCAAAATATATTAAAATTTTCAGTCAATTCTTTTAGGATTTGTGTAGCTTTACCGAGACCCCTTTGTAAACTTTAGATGAGTCCAAAGGGCGGAAATCCGTTCAAGTAGTTCTTTGATAAGTTGGAAATTATATATGACATCTTCATTTTTGATATCGTGACGATTCCATATCGATTTATGTTTATATCAAGTTGCTTTCTGAAAATCAAACTATTTATTCTTGCAAAGATGGCAAAAGTGAAAAATGACATGATATCTCTACTAGTGAGAAAGAACTCAAAAATTGAAAAAGTTAGACTAAACAGAATAATCTATTTAAGTATTGGCTGATTTTAAGAGAAGAAATATTATTGATTCGTTGTTTTGTTGTTGAATGATGAGAAATTCAGATTATTAACTCCTTCTATTCATAGATGCTTACAAAAAATGATTCTAACTAATATTGAGAATGTCATGGTGAAGTCAATAAATATTTTAACAATAGATGTAACAAACTTATTATTGATTTTATTCTTACATATTTATTCTCAATTTCTAATCGATTCGTCAATGGTTGGATCAAAAGTCACGTTAAATTTTAAGAAAATATTTTATATTGAGAGTAAATAGTTGCACTGAATTTTCTTTTTCTTAAAAAAAGAATTTATATGCTGGTTATTATTAGATGATTTTTATAATATATGAAATGATTATAAAACCTAACCATATATTGGAGTGAAACAACATTTGCAAGTGCCATAGCAATAGGTAATTCCCCTTTATCTCCAATCATCGTAACAAGTTCCACAAGTCGTTCAAATCGGTCAGCAAGAACAGTTTCAGCTAATGTATCAAATTCAGTTCCTTGTTGAAGAATTTGTGTTAAAACTTCCATAAAAGCTGCTCGAGTTTGTGGATCACGATGATAACCCAAAGCTAAACATATTTTTTTTATTTCATAGAAAAAAAGAGAAAACAAATTACTTAAAAAAAAAAGACCTTAACATACCGATGCTTCTCATAAGACCACTTTCAATATTTGCTGCTAATAAATTAGACATAGCAACAATAGTTGAGTTTCTTAATGATTGTTGTTTTTGTTGTAATTGATTAATTAATTGTGATTGTTGTTGTTGTTGTTGCTGTTGTGTTTGACTTGTCATATTTGATGTTGCTCTTTCCGTATTTGTTTGATGATGATCAGATAATGAACTTTGATCATCATTTAAATCATCTCCACAATCATTTAATAAATTCATAAATAACGTAAAATATTTTAAAAATAATTGAGATTTAGCTTCCATTAAATCTCCTCTATCACTTTCTTCTGGTTGTAATGGAAGTGAATGAAGTAACGTTGCAACAGCTTCCATTGATGCTTGATCTAATTCACGTGTTAAATGTTGATATTGATCAACGACTAATTGAGATGTTGTTACATTTACACCACTACCAACACCAACACCAGCTGCTGTTTGACCTAAGGCATGAACCTAAGACAAAAAAAAATAGAACCAAACAAAGTAAAATCTTTTTTTTTTCGTCTTCTATCAATCCTATACTTGATTGAATTGATGTGAATTTCCCATAATCCAGTCAGTTAAATATTCAACAAGTTTATTTCGAAATTTAATTTCTTGTCTAAATGATAAATCATCTCGTCTTTTCATCATTGATTCTACAAGTTGACAAACACGTATTCGTATAGCTACAGCTGCAACACTTGTATCTAATTGTCGCGCATAGCGAACAATATTTAAGACAAGTTGTTCTAAACTATTAACATTAGCTAATGGATTTTCATTTGTTTGTTGTGGTCCACCACGAGCAGTTCCACTTGTTGAACTTGAACTTGGATCATTTGATGAACTATTAACAACTGATTGTGGTGATCCAGCATTATTACTTGGAACACCTAATGTATTTGATGAACCAGTTGTTGTTGTTGGTCCTTCTAAGGAATTTTGAGCTGCTTGTTGAGCCTTCATTTCAAATACAGAACGCATTATAACAATAACATTATCGACAAATTGAGTATTTTGTTCTGAACATATAACTTGACCAGTAGGATCAAAAAATTTATCAACTTGTATTTTAATTTGATCAAATAATATTGGATAACACAATGGATTAAGTTCATGACCAAGTAAATCTTGAATATGACGTTGAATTTGTAAACCAAATTTTTCATTTTGACAAACCAAATATTTTAAGCAATCACCAATAAATCTATTAGTATAATTATATGAATAATTTGACAAATTTTTAAATGAAAACTTACTGTGTTACTGGACAATAATGAAGATCGGAGCTGACTGGTTCCATTGATGTACGTCGAGTATCAACTGGAATTCCATGTTGACTATAAAAATAAAACATCAATAAATAAATAGAATTTTTATGAAAATTTATTAAACTATTTGTATTTTGAAAAAGAAGAGAAACTTTGCTTTTAACAATATTTTTTCTGTTGTTGACTGAATTAGCGTAATAGTTATGTTGTTCGAACAGAGATGAGGACAGAACAAAAATTAAACTTACTTGAATGCTTTGAATTTATGCTGTACTAGAGTAAATGGTATTGATGTTCAAGGTACTCGATCGATCAATTATTATAGAAGAATATGATGAAGAAGGTAACACAAATTGGATACATTCTTATTTCATGTTTGCTTAACTAGTACATTGTTTCATTTTTATCAGAATGAATCAATATTTGAGAAAAAACTCGAAATAGCTAACCTATTCAAAGATTCGTTATTATAATGAGTTTCATTTAATTTATCTGGAAATACAAAATATGCTTCATCAAAATAGTGATTCGTTTTGAATAACTAAACATGTTTTTGTTTTTTTTGATGGAAGTAAAAGTTTGAGCTTTCCTCAATTTCGAGTAATTTTGCATGAAGAAGATATGTCACCTTATTTTGAATGTGTTAGAAAATTGAAAAGAAAAAAGAAAAAGAATGAATAGCATTTTAAAATACGAAATCAATAAGAATACAAATGACTATTGATGAGTATTGCTTATGTGTTTATATTTTATAGAACTGGTATTATGTTGTTCGAAGAAAAATATAGTCAATATAAATTTTAAGTCAAGGTTTTGCGTCCCGGCTCCCGTCTTCATAATAATATGGACAGGGTAGAAAGATCAATGATTATTGAGCCGTTTCCATAGTAACCAACGGCAACAGACATCAGATGGCTTTTCTAGGGTTATTTAAAAATTTACTTAACATATTTTGTATAAGTATCACATAGCTGTAAAACACGTGTGAATTACACATTTTAATCCCAAAAGATTAGCACTAACAAGCATTCTTCATATTTTCTATTCCTAATTTGGCATTCATATCGAATAATGTTAAACATGGCGCTATTTTTCATTATAATTGTGACATGAGCAACTCACAATAAGTGTCAAGCATAGTTAATGACGATAAAAACTATGCAAAAACACTAAAGAAACATTTATGTAAACACTTAGGATCAACTTGTGCGTTTTGTTATGTTCTAATCTTTGTATTCTAGTTAATTCACATAGATAATAAGCTCACATTTCGTGCTAGCAAAACTATATGGTAATCTAGTATCTGTATGTCTTGGGTCATTTAATTGATAATATGTTTACCAAAATTTGACATAGAATAGAGTGTCTGGGTCATTGAAGATTATTAAAATGAATAGGAAAAAAGAAACAAATTCTACATATGAATTCTAGAATAGATAAATTTCCAGATCACTGAATCAGATTATAGTTGAATATTAATTAAAAACAATATTTTCATAAGAAAACAACATACCCTGGTCGATTTTTGACTGGTAACCAAACACTACCAAGTGCACATAAAAATCCGGTCATATTTGCCCATTCATGAAAAACGTCCTAAAACAAGAATTCATAGAATTATTTTTTTTTTGTTTTTATTTTTTTTGTTTTGAATAACAAACTTCAATATCATGTTCACTTGAATGAACTCCAGTTCGCCTTTTACCAAATTTTCCATATCCACTGCCAACAAAACCACTTGTTTCACTTGCACTAACTGATGGTGAACTAGCTGTTGAACCTCCACTACTCAAATCATCAACTCTTTTTGGATAAATAGCTAAAAATTTAGCTAAATGTTGTTGACTAACAAATGTATCATACCAAGCTTGTTTATTTCCAGGTGTTGCATATTCAATACGTCTTAATAAAGAAAGAATTTTTTTTTGTAAAGCATTTCTTCCAGTCGTAACTAATGTTGTTGATGCTGCTGATAACTCCATATAAATATTATAATTAGGTAATAGTGTTAATACAGCTGTTTCATCAAAACCAAAACGAATATCAGCTTCATACGCAAATAAAGCAAAACATGACATAGCTATTTTAACAGCTTCAGGATCAATTGACCATAAATAAATAAAAAAAACAATTTCAAGTTTTGTATGTGCATGTTTAGCCATTGGAATATTTGAACCAAGATAAGCATTATCTTTATGATGTAAAAGAAAAGCATTACGTAAAACAAGAATTTCTCTTAACCAACGTAATACAGATGTATATTCATAAATTTGATGTAAAACTAATTTTTGTGATATTGAAAAAAGTACTTGACTTGATATTGACCAAAATGTATTTATTGATGCTTCCGGATTCCATAATTCAATATGTCGTGTTTCATGTAAAACTAATAAAGATTCCATAGCTGTATGAGCAACATCTGGCATCATTGATGTATCATGTACAAGTGATACAAGACCATTTATTAATTCAAATGTTGACATTTGAGTTTCATGATCAAGTTTATTTGGATTATGTAACATTAAATATGGATCAACAATTATTAAACGTACAATCCATAAAAGTAATTCACGATTATTTGGTCCTTCATCATAAGCTAAACGATCTGATGTTTTTGATTTAAATGCTTGAGAATATTGTGAACGTAATTGTTGTGGATTAAATAAAATATCTTTTAAAGTACTAACACCTGTTATACCTGAAATTCTTAATGGTGTTGTTGAAAATGTTGATGATTGTGAAACTTTATTTAATGTATCTGTAAACATATTTCGTAATTCTCCAGCACGTGAATAAACAATATCAATTTGTGGCCACCAAGCTAAACGTTTTTGTGTTATGATTCTATAGAGTGCTTTAACAAGTACATAATGAAACATAGCTGGTGATGATAAATTTAAACAAACTTTTAAAACTTCATTATTATGTGGATTTAAACGAAGACAAGCAAGAAAAAATTCAATCATTAATTCTAAATCAAAATTAATTTTATCTTGTCCACGTGAAAATGGTTTTAATGGATTAAATAATATTTGTTTTAAATCACCAATAACTGATTGTACCATAACAAATAGAACATTATTTGAATCTTTATTATTAATATATGTTGCTGCTTTACATAATTTAACAAATGTAACAACAGCTGCTGATTCAGTTCCACCAGCTGAATGTTGTTTACCTAATACTTGTGCATGTAATTGACGTTTTAATGTATCAACAAAATTTCTTTTACGTAAATGTTCAGCTGAACAAGGACCACCTTTTTCTAATGCATAAACTAATTCTTCAAGAATAATTGGACATAAAACTAATAACATCATTTGAAGTGGCCAAACATATTGAACTTTACGACGATTTGCTTCACCAAATGAATCAAGTAATTCGAATAATTTTTCACAATTATCTATTTTTTATTTTTTTGAATCAAATTTTTTATTTTCTAGTATAGAATTAATAAAACTTACCACTTAATTCAGCATTTGGTCGTTTTTGTAAATCAGTAAATTCTTCTGGATATGTGTCTAACCAATTCCATATAGCCTAAACAATATTTTTCTTTTTTTATTTTAGATTCATCTTGTTTTTATGGTTTTTACTTTTTCAACACTTTTAACAAGTTCTGTATGATGAATTTTTTTAAGTAATCGCCATTTTTGTACTTCCTCTGTTAAAAAGAAGAAATAATGTTAAATTATTGATTAAATAAATCAGATTAGTATATAAAATATTTTACCATTAAGAAGTCTTGTTAATTTAAGCATATCAACATTCATATGTTGAATAAGATCAAGATCACCGGCATCATATGTTTCATCTCCAGATGCAATTAAGCATTCAAGTCTAAGAAAATATGAATCTCATTAAATTATTGAAAGTTTTACACTTTTATGTTAGTTATTAAATCAACAGTAAAATTTTAGTTTTATTTCTTTTCTTTTTTTTCTTTATTATTATTTTACCTTTATAAAAAAATAAATAAAAAATTTTCTAAATATGAATATATATCATCAAAAACAAGTTCCTGAAAGAAAATCTTTTTGAAATTTACCTTGAAACAACTTTACTAAAAAGTGTACTGAAATTGTTAACGCTTAATGCAAATAAAACATTCGAAGCAAGTTGTCGAACATGTTGAACTGTTATGCCATCACCGGGAACATTTAATAGCTTAAACAATTATGAATGAATTATTTCTTAAAGCACCATCATAACATATAATCTTACTTTACAAACTACAGGTAATAATTTATTGACATAAATAGCTTCATGTAATCGACTCGTGCTCAAATCTTTTGTCTTTATAAAAAACAAAAACCACAAAGAATCAATTATGACAAGGCTTAAAAAACTAATAACTTACATTTGCTAAACATTGTTCAACAGCATCAAGTACAATTAAATATGATTCATAAATGTTCTTCTCTTGATCGAAACCCCCATATCTCTATTCAAACAAAAGTTAAAAAATCTTCTTTAAGTTAAAACAAAGTCCTACAGTATTATCAATCGTTTTTAAAATATCTGTAAGTCCATTAATAACAAGAGAAAATTTAAAACGACTTAAGGCAATTAAACATTCTTTATTTTGTTCTAAATTGAGACGCATTTGATTTGTCAATTCACCACATTTAATGGGTAACTAAAAAAAAAATTAATTTTTTATAAAGAAAAATAAATGAAATAAATTGGTTTTTTTAATTTACTTGATCTTCAAATCTTTCAATCAACGCTGAAACCCACTCGACAGGTTTAGACGTCGACATATTCGCTCTTTAGAAATAACTAAAAAATGAGAAATAACATCGACGAAGAACAAGAAAAAAAAGACCAAAAGATCATTGTTTCCGGCATACTGTAAAAAATAAGTGAAGATTCGCCCAGGAAAAAAAAGACCGAAGAAAGAGAAAAAAAACGGAACATTCTTCCTTTTTTCTTTTTCTCTCGACATTTGTCTTGTTGATGGCGTTGATAAATACGACATAAGAAGAAAAAGTATGTTATATTATAGAGGACTGTTTTTAACCAATCAGAAATCTATGACATATGGATTGGACTTGCTTATTTATTATTTCGACGTTTACATTCCAAACATTGTCTTGGTTTTTTTTGCTTTTCTAAATTTTAGAAATATTTTTGTTTTAAAAATAAAGAAAAAAAAACGATGATGGCTAATCGATTAGTCGGTCTTCGTGGTCAACTTGGACGTTGTTTTAGTACAAGTGGTAGCCTTTTTCAAGCAACAACAACACCAAAATCACCTTTATCAACATCATCGGAATCAACATCAGCATTGATTCCTCCACCTATCCGTGTATTCGGTGTCGAAGGTCGTTATGCATCAGCATTATTTTCTGCAGCATCAAAACAAAAAAAACTTGATCAAATCGATGCTGATTTTCAAAAATTAGATAGTCTTTTAACACAACATAAAAGTATTGGCGATTTATTTCGTAATCCAGGTGTAACACGTGAACAACGTATGGCTTTAATTAAAGAATTAGGTGTATCTGATATGACACGTGCTACATTAGAAACACTTATTGATAATCGACGAGAAAAAAAATTAATAAAATTTGTTTCAGTTATGAATCGTTTAATGGCTGCTAATCGAGGTGAACTATCATGTCGAGTTATAACAGCTAAACCATTAGATGCAAAATCACGTAGTGAACTTGATTCGGTATTAAAACAATTTAGTAAAAAAGATGAAAAAGTTACTGTTGAAACAACTGTTGATCCATCAATTATGGGTGGAATGATTGTAGAAATTGGTGATCGTTATATTGATATGAGTATTGCAAGCAAAATTAAAGCTTATACAGAAATTTTGACAAGCAATGTCTAAAGACATATTTCATTTTTTTCAATTTTTCTTTTCTCCTCCAAATTTACTATTCTATTGTAGCTTCTTTATTCTGTCATCTTCTAGAATAAAAACATTCAAAATAAGAAAAACAAACATTGAACTTATATTTGAAAATTATCAATATCAGTTTTTTTTTTAGATGTTATTACGATCAACATTTCGATTAAACTTTTCTTCTCAACTATGGAATGCCTTACGTAAATATAACTAGATTTTGTTTGTCTTTTTATTTGTACAAGCTGCGACTATTCTAATATAATTGAATTTGAGAGTTATCTAAGTAAATATTTGTTTGTTGCTGATGACCATGGAATGAAACAGAATGTTAGTACGAAATTTCATAATAGTAGATACATACGTGAATGCTTTTTCCGTCACAATAACACATATTTACCTTTTTGATAAGTAATTTTTCTTTCTATGTAGATAATTACATGGTTTTATAGTTCATCATCATCATCTGTAGATGAGTTTTCATTAAAAAACGATTTTTTTTTCTAGTAAAAATAAAGACATTTCCCATTTTTGTGATCTGCTCTCAAGTACAATAAATTGCGGAGGTTTTCATCTCTATGTTTTCATCTAAATTACCAGTTTGAAGGAAAAAGAAGAATATTTCGAAACATGAAGATCTCTTTAATATTTGGGTCGAATTGCATCATACTACCAGAGAGAGTTATAGTTGATAGATGAAATCAACTAAATAAATTTAAAACTATTTGAAAGATCATTTTTTTTTTGTTTTGAATACATGTGAATCTTTAACAGATGCTAATATAATTGTTTAAAAAGTGAATTTTACTTCTCCTAGGTCGTACAATGTTTATTCAATCTCAAGAAACTCCAAATCCAAATAGTCTTAAATTTTTACCTGGTCGTCCTGTTCTTGATTCAGGTGTTGGTACTCGAGATTTTCCTAATATTCAATCAGCTTATTGTTCTCCACTTGCTAAGTATATAACTGAAGATCTTTGTATTGTTTGTTTGAACTTTTTCTTCTTTGATTAGACAATTATTTCGTGTTGAAGGTGTTAAATCTGTATTTTTGGGTTCTGATTTTATAACAATAACAAAACAACATGATGATATTCAATGGCAAGTATTAAAACCTGAAATTTATGGTGCAATCATGGATTTTTTCACAACAAACTTACCTGTTGTCAATGACGATATTGAACCACCAGCAAGTAGTAAGCTAGTGCGTTTTATTTCTTGTGTTTTGTTTTTTTTTGTTATATTAATTAAAGAGAAAAAAAAAATAAGATAACTACATTATGTTATATTATTAATAGGTATATCCTCTGAGGATGATGATACAACAGCAATGATTAAGGAATTACTTGATTCAAGAATACGACCAACAGTTCAAGAAGATGGAGGTGATGTAACCTTTGTGGTAAAGAGAATAAACGATATATTTCTAACAAAAAAATTCTTCTTTTTTTCCTAAGTCGTTTGATGATGGAATTGTTAAATTAAAATTACAAGGCGCATGTACATCATGTCCAAGTTCGATGGTCACATTAAAAAATGGCATTCAAAATATGTTACAATTTTATATACCAGAAGTTAAAGGAGTTGAACAAGTTAGTCATTTTCTTAAGATATTATTTAATGTGAAAATTTTATTTGTTAAATTTTAGACAGAAGATGAAGTTGATAAAAAAGCAAAAAAAGAGTTCGAAGAATTTGAAGAAAAACTCGAACATGACGAAGATGAAGAAGAAAAAGAAGAAGCAAAGTCTTCATCAAAAAAATGAACTATTTTTCTTTTTTGTATTATACTTGCAATAAACTTGAACTCCGAGTTCGATATTAAATTGTTTTAATAAGTGAGGAAATATTCATTGTAGATTTTTAAGTATGGATCGGTCATCTTCAGCCCTTCATTATCCTGATGTTGTCAGTCGATCAAATAATTCAAGTAAATTTTCTTTTTCTATAACTTTATCGATACAATATTTCTTTTGTTAAAAGATTCGAAACAAGCCGCTAGTAATTATGCAGCTGGACTTAAAATGGCCAGGTAAATAAAACATAATATATATATACAAGGTGCCCAGAAAACTATATATCTCTTCTGCAATTAAACCTAATCAAATGGCTTTTTTCCTGGTAGTAGAGGAAATTGGCAAGTTTCTATTTATAAATATTCCTGGAAACTATAAAATTCGGATCCAATACACAAAAAAAAAGATTCTTTCTATCGAGTTTCAGAAAGCAAAATGGAAAGTTTCCTGATGAGTTGTTTCAATTTTTTCGTTACTTTGAACTTCTAGCCGCCTAGATCTGTTTGTCCTAGTTTGTTAATATTTGTGTATAATTTTTTAAAAAATTACAAATATTTATCTGAAATTTGTTGAATGTGGAAATCTAAAGTTGTACTAGTTTTATTAGTTAACTTCTTAGCACAGTTTCTCATGAGCAAGATATGAATTGTTTAAGAAATGTATCAATTACTTAACATTTTTCAATAGTGCCATGCAAATATGTATAAATCGACAGACATCTCGATGCTGACAAGTCCAGTATAACGAAAAAAATCCAAAAAAGTCAACAGGAAGCCTTGTTTATAGATTTTCGCAACTCAATAAGATGGATTTTTTTATGTATTGAATTCGAAAGTTTTAGTTTTCAGAAGTATTTATAAACTTTAAGGTAATGAATAAAAAATTTCAAGTCTCTTCTATTGTTAGAGAAACAAGCCATTTGATTTTATTTCATTACAGCGGAGATGTGAGGTTTTCTTTTTTGATAGGTGACTTTTGCAGGTACCTTTTATTTGATATAATTGTTATGCCTGTGACAGCTCATGATTCTGTAAATCGGTTCTTTTATTTTTTTTTGAGAACTGAATCCAGTGACCAGTTCTTGCCATATGAACTCAATTTACTGATAATGATAATGTATCAATTCTGTTCCGAACTTGTTTCAATTGTCAAAACAAGAACTGTTTACAATATTCAGTTTTCAAAATTGAATAAGTTCATAGATGTATGAGTTGTAACATGTCTAGAACTGGTATGTTCGAACAGTTCAGCTTTTTTTGAAAAAAAAGAACTGGATGAGTGATACCAGCAGTTTAGATTCTCGATCGCGAACTGTCATAAATTTAATTATTGTTGATGTTGTTTTCTTTTTTTTGTTTAGTCTTTTCTCAGAACATGTACTTCTCTATCCGTTAGATGTTCTTAGACGACAAATTCAAGTAAAAAAAAAATGAATTGAAAATTTTCATATTCAATTTTATTTCTAGGTAAATAATGAAGCTGTTAAATATCATTTATCTCCAGTTAGTGTTTTCCCTGTTCTCTTTAAAATCTCAGCACAAGTAAAAATAAAAACTATTTTTTTTGAAAAATAAAATTTCTATTTGAATGATATTTTTAGGGTCCATCTTCGTTGTGGAAAGGAGTTCTTACTTCACTTGCTTATAATGGTTTAGTAGTTGCAACAGATAATTTTCTTCAAGATCTAATTCCTGTTAAAAAGTAAATAATTAGTTAATTATTTTTTCTTTTATTTGTTGCTTTTTTTTTCCATTGTAGAAGTAAACATAATAAAACACAACAACTTCGTCGAGTTGCCCGTAATGTAGCTGTTCGAACGTATGTTTATTATTATTTAAAATAATTTATTTATTTATTTGTTTGTTTGACTTGATTTGTTTTTTAGAGCTTCTTATTTAATTGTCTCCCCAATTTATTATGTAATGCTTATTGAATCAGTTCAAAGTGTAAGTGCATCTGATGGTAATTTACTCGATGGTATACGAGATACACTTATTCGATTTATACCTTATTCATCATCACTTAGTATTGGTCGTAGTAAAATGTTACCTATATGGAAAATTCTTATTCCAACTGTTGGTCTTATGACAGGACGTTATATATGTGAGAAAATATTATATAAAATAATATTACCAACATTAAATGCCATTGAAGAAGCTGATCGTTATCGCAAAAGAAAACAACAACGTATTGCTCAGGTTAAATTTTGAAAAATAAAAATTAAATTTTTTTTTTTGAATTTAATAGTAAATGTTTATTATAGTTATCATATGATGATGATTATGAAACAGAAGAAAACGTTCTTCTTTTTGAAACAACTTATGCATCATTAATCGCTCGTATTGCTGCAGGATTTTTTGGTCAATTATTATTTTATCCAGTAGAAACAATTGTACATCGTCTTCATGTACAAGGTGTTCGGGCTATTATTGATAATACTGATACCGGTGTTGGAGTATTACCTATAAATTCATCAATTTATTATACAGATTTTTGGTCTTGTTTGAAATCAATCGAAGAAAGTGAAGGTAGTGCTGGTTTATACAAAGGTATTGGATGTGTTCTACTTAAATTTTCATTACTTTATGGTGGCATGTTATTGGCACATGGTGTTGCTAAAAGATTTGTTATTGATAATAAATCTTCGTCGGATCCTGTAACTACAACATCAAACTGGAATAGAGAACCAACAACTACAATGACAACTAAGAGTGACAATGGTAGTTGGTCATAATATTTAGTTTGCTTTTTTCGACCAATTTAAACAAATGCGAACCAATTAATTTGAAGCCTCGCAATTATTTCAAAAATTTTTTTTCTTTTGAATGATAAGGAAAACATATTAAACTATGTATCAATTCAAATACTATTATTTTCATTTGATGATTTGTTTGTATTAGAGTATAATCTAGAACTCCGAAACTTGATTTTGACTTTGACGAAGCTGGAATCGGAGTTGGAATGATTGAGAAAAATTTTTTACGAACATTATGTCAGAGTTACATTAATAAAGCATTGAAATATTTTTACTCTTATTTAGTTAAAAATTCATTCTTCATATATTAACCAGCAAACAAAAAATATACTATTTTGTAGCTTCAGAACAAAAAATGTTTTAAGAAACCAAACAAAAAGAATAAATAAATAGGATATATTGTTTCAAAAACTTTTTATATTATCAGAGTCATTGAAAAATCTTTTTGAAATGAATCCATTATTGTTTAGAAATTCTGCAAGTAGACATTTCAGAAAAAAATTGATAGTATTCAGATTATTTCTAATCGTTTTTTGGTGAATTATTTCAAATAAATCAAGATTTTTCTGTAAAAATGGCAAATAGTTATTCTTTACAAAATTCAAGCGTATTCTAGTCTTCATACCCATGTTGTTGTATGTTGAAAAATCTTTCCAGAATTTTTTGAATTTACGTTTCGAAGTCATAAAGTTTGGCTCTGCAGTGTACTGAAATGTCTAAGGATCTTCGTAGCAGGTATACTTGTCAGATTTTGATGCAAAAAAATTGAATAGTCAAGAAAATAAAAGACATACGTTATAGGCAACAAAAAGAGTCAATGAAATAAATCAATATTCTTTATGTAAGAAGCAAGAAGAAACAAGTTTAAGAAATAGAGCAATAACAAATGATAGAATAAGAAGTATAATAACGCGATCATAATTGAAAAGTTCATGGTTAATACTATACCCAGAAAATAAAGAAAAGTGACCGATTTTTAATTTAAATCCATAAAACTGAAATTAAGATAATTTTAGGGGTATACAAGTATGGATGAAAACAGGATTTTTACCTACATCCATATCCTCGAGTGCTTATAGTTTCTTGAATTCTATCTGATTATGGTCAATGACTGACTACTTATCTTTTGATTCATGTTTAAAGCACATTTGAGTTAAGTCTAAAGCTGGATCGTATTTATTAATTTTTTTAAATACTTTCTGTGTAATTTTTCATTGAGTCTATTGTTGACCGAATACATCAACCAATAGATGCGAATATAAAAAGATGAAAATTATAATAAGGATCAGTTACAGTTTATCTTTTTAGTTAAGAAAATAAATTAGTTGTGATTTAGTTATATTCCAATGCCACAAATCACATTTAAAAAATAGACAATCGATATAGTGAATTTTATTTTTGGTCTATTTCTATTGACAAAAGTTGAATGTTCAGTCGTCAATTCCAATAAATAATGTCAGCTGTACCAAAATCATGCCTAGCCGAAGTTATTGTCATTTATTTTGGTCTATAGAGACCATCGATTCATATGATCATTATCTTCTCGATTGTCACGCAGATGTGCTCATTCATTATTAACAATACAATTGATGAATTCATCTGAGAATGCACTTTATCAAGCATTGAAAATTTAAGTTATGTCATCTCAAAATTACTTACTTTAGAACACACATTTGCTACACACTAATCGTCTTGAAAATCATAAATATCATATAAAAAAGATGGAGAATTTTTCCAAAATGATCAAGTATTATTGACAAAACACAAAATGAAATGTTTTAGTGGCCTACAAAATTGTGAAACAATCCTTAGAAATTTTTTTCTATTTTCTAAAGAAAACGATTTTTGACATAGATTATATAAAATATGAATTACGTTTTGTCATTGTTGAATATAATAGAAAAAAATGGTTATTCGAATGAACTCAAATGTTTTCAAGTTCATAAAAAGATTAAAATAGTTTTATAGGCATTTGTAATACGAGTCAAATCGAAAGCAAAATAACTATGAAGAGTTTTTCATTCAATCAGTTATTTAAGTTCTTTCATCGAAATAAAAATTTTAGCAATACTTAATGTGACTAGTTTTATTCTTTCATATGAAGTTATCTGGAGGAAAAACTCCTCTTTCTGAACAGAAAAGATATTCTAGCCTCTTTGATTGATCAATAGAATTTCTAATTCAAAATAATATGTACTTGAAGAGAAGTTCTGTAGTTGTATATAGAATTTTTTTGATCGAATTTCATTTTAATATTATATTGGTATTGATAGTAAAGACGCTAGTATTAGAATATTAACTCTAAATTTACTTATTTCATTTACAATGGATATCACAATGATTGAATAAGGTTTATTTTCGTTTTGTTTTGCAGCACTAAGCGCTAAAAAGAGTTCAAATAATCATTCGAATGGAGAAAATTGTTTCCAAAATGAATATCACTACATAAATATTATTATCAGATTCCCAAAGACAAGGACTTTAGAAAACCAAAATTGTAGATTTATTTTCTATTGAACAAATCATTTTTTGACTTTCAATCAAACCGTTGTATCTCAACCAGAAAATGTCACATAGTAATGGGCTATGTTTCATGTTGTAGAAGATGGTATACTCTATCGTTTTATGTAGTCTAAAACATTTATATTAACTGGTTCTAGATGTTAAAAAAGTAAGATTTCGATTTTCTTACATTCATATCTTTGAGAATCTGATAATAAGTTTTATTTCTTTATATTCTTGTTGGAAACCATTTTCTCTATTCGAATCACTATTTGAACTCTTTCTGATATTTATCGCAGTAGCAAATAATTGAACACAAATCTTGTTAAATAATTTCGGTATCCACTTTATATCAAAGAAGAACAAACTGATTTCTTAATTCCTAGTGATTTCTACCAGTGGAAATCAGTTTTTATCTGTTCATTGTGAATCAATAAGAAATTATTAAGTGATTTCTAATCATTTCTCACACTGAAATCTGTTTGTTTCCCGTACTGTGTATTGAATTCTCATTAATGTGTGATGCAATTGTTATTGATGCAAACTGTAATCAGAGAATCTATTATTTATAACAAAGAATTATCAATTTCTGTAATGATAACGAATAAAAATGAATAGTGATATTCATTGATTATAAGTTTTGTTTAAATATAAATTGTTCTTTTGTGTAAAATCGAATGAATACTTCTTTTTTTTTGTTTTATGAAGAATACATTTATTATATTATGCAATTAATATAGGTCAGTTTTCTCTTACTTCTTGAAAAAAAACTTATATACATAGTACAGATTGTAAAAAGAAGGTCATGTATACAAACAGATTTAAAATAACAAAAAATAAAAGTAAAAAAAAAAAAAAAAAAAAAAAAAAACTTTTTTTTTTTTTTGTCTATTTATCAAAAAACTGTTAAATATATTATCGTATTAAACTGTATTATAATCAATGTTTTTTACTATTTCCATTTTTATGTGAATGTGAAGTACGATGCTTATCATCACTTGAAGACGAACGACGTCGTTTTGAACTTGGTTTATGATTTTTAGATAATGGAGAACGATCACGTTTTCGACGACGATCACCACCACTACTACTTCGATCTCTGATAATTAGAAAAAAGGATAGTACATAGAAAAAATTTGAATAATTTATTTTGTTTAAAAAAATTACGTTGATGATCTTCGACCATAAGATGGTGAATGTCGTCGTCGATGACCACGTCGTGAATCATCCCGATTACGTGATTTTGATCGATCTCGTTCATTACCATTTCCATTTCCCATCTATAGTTTTAATATGAGGATGTCAATCACAAAATCAAAATTAATGGACTTACACGTTCATCACCACCTATGTATCGACCACGTCGTCCATTTTGTCCTGGTGTTGTTTTAGTAAATTCAACAATTAATCGACGACCACGATGACTGCGGCCATGTTCTTTTCGTTGAGCACGCTATAATAAACATATAAAAAAAAAAAAAAAACTTAGAATGAACGAAAATATGAAAATTTTATTTTTTAATTCGAAACTACGAAATATTACGAAAAGACATTTTTAAAAAAATTAAACAAAAAATAAATAAGATCTGTACCGTTAAAATTTCATCGACGAAGGAACGTTTCGGATGATGCATCATGGAATGAGAAGGAGAAATGAGGAAGGAAGAGGAGGAAGAGGCTGCATATTCGACTGATCCACGATGATGAAAGTAGATCGGAGACGACATATCACTTACCGACATGCCAAACGAAGTTAATTAATAACAATCAAAACAAAACAAAAATAAAATGCAAGATATTACTCTATTAAATTAGTTGTAATTACCAATCACCCTAAAGTCTTCGATAATGAACAATCAAGTCAATGTAAAATACCTCGGCATCTTTACTGGATTCGAATGCAACAAAACCGAATGCTACAGAATATGCTAGAAATTAAGTCAAATTAGATATATACTATAAATATTTCAAAAAAGTTTTTTTTTTTTGTATTTTACCTGAAATGCCGAATTTAACTTCACATCGATTAACATTTCCATATTGTTCAAAAATTTCTTTTATCTCTTGTGATTTTGTATCTGGGTCAAGATTACCAATGTATAACTCTTTTGATGACATTATTATTTTTTTTCTTTTTTGTATGCAAATATAAATATAAAAAATAATGACAATGGAACAGATACACTTGAGTGAGCAAGCAATCGAAAAGATGCAATGTTTTACTCTCTTGTCGTTGTCCTGGAGAGAGCGAGAAAGGAAAGAAGGAGGAACGCACCATAATACTTTCAAGCAATCTAATTCTCTTTCGTTTGATAGGTGGAGGTTCACACATGTTGTATATGGCATCTTTTCTAAGTTATATTTATTAATTGTTAAATGAATACCGAACAACTAAAAATAAATAGAGTTGAGTTTTATAGAATAATTTTATTTTTTACTGAAAAGCCTCATTATTATTTCATTATTGGACCATTGAAAATAAATAAACTAAATAGATATAACTGAATCATCGTTTATCAATGCTCATAGCATTGAATTAGTTACACTTGATTTATATGCAATGTATATTGAAGTGAAAATGTCTCGTTTATGTCGATTTTCTATTAAGACAAGTCTGCTGTCAAGATAAAAGTTTAAATAGATGGCAGTATTTTGCTGTATACATGCTATTTAAAATATTATTCTCTTATGTAAAACACCGACTCTAACACAATTTCTAAGGTACTAAATCAGTTAGTTGAGAAATAGAACAGAGAGAAATTTGTAAAATCTTATATATAAATATGCCTATGTTAGAGTGGTTTATAGAATTTACTTTTCACTTTCATTTGAGTATGTTGCCATTGTTAATAATACTTTTCTTCTCAATTGACCTTGCCTCTATCTAAAATTCGTGTTTGATCTCATTTAGATTAAATATTTGATTTATGACACACTATGCGCACCAAAGATAAGTCATTCTTCATGAATAGATGACCTTCACATAATGCAAAAGAGACGAATGCATGTCACATATTGACATTATATTAAAAAAAACACAATTTGCGAATATTTCTTCTAAACAGAAGTAGAACTATACAGAAAATTCATTTATTATTGCAAGTTTTGAACACATTATACGTATTATCATCAGGTAATCTAGATGATTGTAACACAAGTTCAAGGTTACATTGAATTCTATTACGATTCATCGTTTTTATTTTTTTCATTTGAATATTGTTGAATAATCAATTAATTGCAAGATCTATTCCAATATTGAATCTAAAAAGTCAGCAAGAGGATGGAAGACATGGGCAAGAAACGGTTTTCGAAGCATATCGGAGGTAGCCAAATCTATCTTTTTTCGTTTCTGCTAGGGAAAAATGAAAAAAAGAATTCAACAACGCCTGGCTGAATGTTGCTTTGTCACCCCATTGATATTTAATGTTGTTTTAAGAAAAAAAATTCAATTTAATGCATCAATCACAAAATAATCTTCATCCACTAACATATTAAAATAAATAATGTTCCTCGAAAAAGTCATACTATATATATTCATAGCAACAAAAACTTAACACAATATACAACAAATCATATCAAATTAAAAGCTGAAAAACAGGATTCACAAAAAAGTTTTTGAGAACTTTTTTTGATGAAATATATGACTAGAATGATAAATTTCCTTGATATTATTAATTTTGACACTGATTCATGTATTATTAAGGCAAAACAGAGGCAACAATTCGTTTCGTCAAATATGCTAGAATAATGCATTTTGATTACATTGTACTGATGAGATCTGGATGACAAGCGATTTTAAAGGTTATATTCGAACGTCATCTCCTAAGTAGAGCGCGTTGGCTTCGGATCCGAATATATTGAACGCAACGAGTTCTAATCGTAAGCATGATGACAATACAGCTGGTGCACTTGTTTAGTTCAATTACAGAGAAAGACGTGAGTTGACTATTGCTGGCCTTCTTTTTAGTGAAGAAATGTCAAATGGACTTTTGCCAATTGACCAATGTAGAAGAAAAAGTTTCAAGAACAGAGCTCAATTATTATAGTGATTACTACAGATTTAACTCTTTTACTACACTAGTTAAAGTAACTCATCCGTCATATACCACTTACAATAGAATTCGTATGAGGATGAACTGGAAATCAGTTAGGCAATATTTTCAATTGTTAATCAATAAGTAATGGATAAACAAACAGATTTATTGCATTTAGAAATGTTATTGAATGAACGCAAATGGGTTCCTTTTTTTGAAGCTATTACACTGGCAATTAAAAAACAATTCTAAATGCTATGAATGTAGCAAAAACAACGAACGAATTCATGAAAGTAAAATCTAGGTTATTCCAAACGAAAGAACGCGTAGCATATTGAAAGAATACAATAGGTTGCGAAATAACTGACAATTATGCATAGGTACATCTCTCGAAAAAAAAAGAAAATTTTTACTAATAAAATAACACAGTTTTTACTTAGGATTAACCAAAAGTAATGATCACGACGTTTTAAATTTTATAAAATAGTTAATATCTGAAGTTTTTTTTGCATGAATATATAATAGAATGTTTCGTTTGTACTAGAATGTGAGTATGGGTGGATATGAGAATTTTTTAACAATATATAAACTATGATATTCTATATAAATAATTCAGCTGATGACTCAAATAGAAGCAGGAACACTACTTTGTATTCGTGATTCAATAAAGTGTTCAAACAAGACTAAATTCTGAAGATAAAAATAGTTTTGAGATCAACTATTATTAATGATACTGAAGAAGGTGTAAGGTTTTTCATAAGTCTTGAGGTGCGACAAAATTGGTTTATGAACAGACAAAACTCAATTCCTAATCGAAATATTTTATACAAGCATTGAATACTTGTATTTATCGTTTGACTAACATGTTATTGGATAATATCTTATCTTCTAATAATAAAACTATAAACATGAGAATGTAAGAATAAATTTTTCTCAATCAACCAATGTGATTGTTTAATAATGTACTGAATAATTCTTCATAAAAATATATTGTAGTAGATGTCAATAATTATTTATCTTAATCGATTATTTGACGCTCATAACGATTCCCTGATTGCATGTTTAATCGAACAATGTACTCATGAACTGAATTGAAACTAATAAAAGATTTAGAAATCTCGCATGAAGAACGAAACATAAAGAACAAAGATTACATTTTGAACTATTGATGAATTCTTTCATAATCGACTTTTACCTCGAGAAGGTGATCTTAAATTTGCTAACGTATGGTCTATGGAAAGTATCTGGATAGCATTAACGAAAAAAGTACGAAAAGAATGATTTTCAAGCTTTAAACAAATGAAAAGAAAGTGATGCACGATAAATAAATGAGATGTTTGTGTAATCAGATTAGTATAAGAGTGTTTTTCATCACATTCTTATATTTCTAATTTTATTACTAGAAGACAAGATATTATCCAATAATATGTCATTTGAAAAATTAATGCAAATACTTGAAGCTCATACAAAAACATTACGTTGAAAGTTATTTTCTGCCTGAAAAAAAATTAATTTTGTCAGACATCAATACTTATGAAATATCATACATTGATGCTAAATTGATCAGTAACTTTGAATTTAGCTGAAAAAATTCAATGTCTGATAGCAATTAATAGAAAAAAAAACTTGCAATTTTTCTTAACATATCAAACTTGTATTCATTATACTTGTGATATAATGTATTGATTTGCAATATTAATCAAAAATGGACACGTAGATTTTATATGTTGATAAAAAATCAAGGTGTATTCGATTTTTATATACTCGCATGACGAAATAAATTTGTTGACTCGTCAATAGAGAATGACTTGATTTATTTGAATAAATTGTGTTGAGTCGTACAATGAGTTGTTGATCAATATATTTCACAGCATGGGGGGTATAGCTCAGTGGTAGAGCATTCGACTGCAGATCGAGAGGTCCCTGGTTCAATCCCGGGTGCCCCCTAGTCTGTTCTTTTTTTTTCTTCTTTCTTTCATTCACACAACGTCTTTCTATTGTTTTATATTCGTACATTGTTTCTTCATTACTTTTGATGATTACGGAACAAATAGTACAATTATCATATGAAACTAGTTTTTTTTATAATTCGACAGTTTGTTTATTGACAGATAAAATTTTATGAAAACATGTTTATTATGATACTACAATATTCATTCATCATATTAACGATAGATGGCAGAATAGCAAGAAATGATGCCTTCTTTCTTTCTTATAATAAATCATCAAAACGTTACAGCATTCGCTCACATATGATTGGCAACAGGTGCAATGAAAAGAATATCATAAATAAAGATAAGCATATATTCCTGGTATTTTTTATTTAGAACTTGTAAACATTAAACATATGACTGGTCGCTAAATGCAGATTATCTTATTTTCAACTATATCGTTGTAAATTGTTCAGTTAATTTTGATTAACTGATTGAATATTTTTTCAAGCTTCTAAAAATATTCAGTTATTTTACTCTTCGACAGGTGTATTGTTATGCTTTATATGTAGTTTTTTTTATATATGTAAAGCGTGATTGTCTGGATCAGTGAGACAATTGTATTCTTTAACCACAAAACAAAACATGAATCGATTTGAGATAACTGTGACTTAATTAGGACAACCTAGGGTAAAAATCAAACGATGTCTTAAAGTACTCTTTTAATTAGTATCTTCGAATTATCCGAAAGGTAGATATTGATTGTTGTCAAACTTCATTGATACCTAAGTTTTTGAAAATAATATTTATTCTTTTTCATTCATGTGTTATCAATCTCGAAATTATTTGATAAATGTAATTGACTGACTGTTGGTAAGCTCAGACATAGACGAACATCGATATATTTTTACTGTCATGATATTTTCACATTGATTGATGTTTTCTACTTACTCAGAACACTGCATGTGGATGACGCAACAGTGCTTAAAATTAACACGTTCTAAACCTATCAATTAAGATTTTGGAATGCTAAAGAATTATGACAGTCTTGATGAAAATTCGTTGACTCAATCAAACCGATACTTAATTTCGTTGTATTAGATGGATTTTTGAATGTTTTATTCAATTCAAGATAGGAATTTATCTGTAGTAATTGAAGGAAAAAGAATATTGAACGGTCATTATTTCATGATCCTATTACGATTATGAAGATCAGAAGATATCAACATCGTACACGTACGTGTCAATAAGAATTTTTTTATTTATAATTATTTTTTAATTTTTCATGGAATAGAAACTATTATCTATTCTTTTACAATAGTGAATAAAAGGGACAACAATTTTTAGTGATTAACATCCAAATGAATTTCATTGAAGTTCTTATTGATTTTATCAAGAAAAAATTTTTAAAATAGTGAAATAATTCTACATGAAAAAAAAAATAATTTGCACTGTAACATTCCTGTATTTTTTAAGATCTTTAATGTTTAAATACATAGTATCTAACATACATATGTATATTAGATTATACCAACATTCATTCTTTAAATAGCAGTCATGTTTTTTTTTCCGATTACTACTTAGGTTATGATTATGCTTTTCTATATGGCACCATCCGTAATATTTTATCGTCTGTGTGGTTTTATCGATGAAAGTAGTAATTAGCAGAATATTGAGTATCTTCTATTTAGAATTTTAACATTTTTAGAATTATATTTCTGAATTCTATTGCCAAAATATATTCAATAATAATAAAAAAGTATTATGAAAAACTTTTAAGACGTTCAATTAGTCTAAATAAAATTCAAGAAGTCAATTTTATGCGAATGATGAACTATTTTATATTACAAAGGCAAAAAAAATAAATTAAATAATAGTTCGCTCTCCAACACTTGGTAAAGATGTCGCATATTGAGAGCAAGTCTGATTGACTTGAAGTGATCCCATCATTTGATATTCTGGTTCACTAGTCGATTCCCATTCACAAAGATCTGACTTGATGGTTTGTATTTCGTGTGATGCACCTTGTCGTACGATCCAAGCACCCTTACCTGCTAAACCTTGAGCAATCATACCAAATGTTGATTTCGATGTTATGATAAGATGTTGCATTTTTGATAGTATAAGTAATTCTGCCAAAGTATATTGCATTTTTTCAACTACATTAGCAGTTTCAGGTGCTTCTGGTGAATTGAGTATTTTCAAATTTTTATATATGTTTGAAATATGATTTTCTAGTTTTTGACGACGTTGTCGAGTGTTTGAAATGATATATAAGTGAATTTTAGTTTCATCTTTATCAGATCTATGAATTAGATTATTTTATAAACTTTCAATTATAAATAACGTTCATTTACTTACTTACTAACATTTTTTATGACATGTTCAATACATTTTTGAAATGGCTCAATGTGATTAATCATATTTGCTGACCAACTACGCATATGAACTCCGATTGTAATAATTTTATTCTCTAAAGTATATTTTGTTTGAAAATCTTTTATAATTGAATTAACTTTTGGTACAGGATGTAAAAGTTTTGTTGCTAATTCTGAGAAAACTTGTCCATTTTGAAAAAGTGTAATAAATGCTTGTCGTGTCTTTTCATTTCGCTTTAATAATGGTACAAAATATTGATCAGTTCGAAACCATTTAACATGATGACTAATAAAGTTTAAAATATAAAATCCAAATTGTACAAACCATGATTGTTTGTATGTTTTATTATTACATAAAATTTCACGATCAAAATAAAATGCCCAATCAATTGGTATTCGACTATTTTTTGTTTTAGATTCAATTTCATTCATCCATCGATTTTTCATCAGATTAGCTAATCTTGGCAATGAATATTGATAATAAAAAGGAACATTGTCTGATAATGATAAAGGCAAAAAAAGATCTTCGAAAGACGCTTGATGATTATCACCTGGTTGCCAGTTTATTAGAAGAACTCGACTAGTGACAAGAGCATAAGTAGTAACAGCTATTAAACCAAGAATGCGATTACCTAAACCATTAACTGCATCAAAAACAACGTAATCTGCATCAGTAAATAAATTTTCAATAATACAAGTTCGATAAGCAGCGTAAGAATTGAGTAAAATGGTTATATTGCAAATTTTATTCGATAAAGCACATGCTTGAAAGGAATTAACATTATATAAATGAGAACATGAAGAAGATACAAATAGATTTTTACGAATACTATAAAGAAAATAGATAATAATTATAATTGTCACTAAAATCTTGATTTTGAAAGATTTTATTTTTGTGAACTTCATCTAACATTGATTATGATAAATAAATGTTTCCCATATACTAAGTCATCTACAGATGTAAAATAAAACAAAAAAGGATGAATTTTTCTATAATTCATTGTATAAATTCATCATAACAATAAAGGTATACTGTGTCTCAGCAGAAAGTCGTTTCGTTCGGCCTATCAATAGTAGATGCTTTTCTCACTGTCGCCACCTATAGACAAAAGTCGGGTAATGGATAAACCAAAATAATTCTAATTTATCCTTAATTAGCATAAGATAAGAAGTAATTTGACACTAGTCTTGTTTGAAGCAAATGCATTTTACTTCAGATATTCACTACAGAGCTGTTTCCATAATAATGTAGAACACTGAAACGACACTAACGGCACGCTTTTCAAAAGATAGTACGTATTTTCAACATGTGTTCCTTAAAAAGAATACATGCCCTGTATTAAAATTTTTCCCATATCATAGAATCTTTGATTTTTACTCCTACTCTTTTGTATGATATAACTTAAAATGAAACCGATGGTATCAAATATAGAAATAATAAAGACACGATAACAGGCAACAAAATTGTATTGCTGCAAAACAGAACAAAATCACGGAAAAGTATTTTCACATTTGGTATAATTCAAGCACACAATTAGTTCGTCAATAACACTTACTATACATAATAATGTAGGAAGAGAACCTAAATTAGAAATCATTAGTAAATTACAAAAAGCAACATTAGGATTCTACCTAAACAATAAACATCGTTAATCAAAGCGCGTAGCGATGTAAAAACAGTTTGACTTAGAATTATTGCTTGTAGCAAATATTGTATGATGAATAATCATCATAGTCATCGAAGTAAAAAAATACGAAGTTTAATACCATTTAAAGGTTCCGAGTTGTGTATAGACAAGTCAAACAATGAACACTGAATTCGTTTGAAATGGCTTCATCTGATTGTTATACCAATAGCACGAAAAAAAAATACGTACCAAAGACAGTACTATAGAAAAGTAATTTGCTTCAGGCAACTTACTGGAAAATCTGCCCCAAATCAGAGACATAACATTCGAATCGAAATGAAATTCTAAATCTTTTGATATAATATCATCTTATGGTATTCACGTTTCAATTTTTCGATCAAAGTGCATCAGTGACTCTCGAATCTTCTATAGAAAGCTTGAGTCATTGGTCTTTAGGCATCATACCATAATACTATTTCATAGGATCAACTTCAAAATACAAAAAACCCAGCGGCGGATCTAGGATTTTTTTGATAAGGGGCGATTTTGACCAAAAATCGAGTTTTGAAGTTCATTAGTAGTAGTATGCACTCTATTTTTAAGTCTTTTCTGCTGGGAAAAATCGAAAATTTTTTTTTCGAATGGGGGCGATCGCCCCAAGCGCCTCCCCTAAATCCGCCACTGAAAAAACCTTGACATCTTGTGTTCGCTATTCGCATCAGGAATCATTATATTTACGCAAGATAAAGGTCTTGACAATGAGAAAAAGAAGAGTCGCTTTTTGTCTGTTTATTATTTTCTTCTTTTTGTGTTCTGTTTCACACATAGCGCAAAAAAATTTGATCCTGTAGATAGCTATTTCTTCATCATGAGGATGTTGATTGCAAAATGAAACTTGCATAAAAGTAGGCATTTTGTTTTGATCATTTTATTTTATATAAAACAACGATAGATTTAAATATTTTCATGATCACTTTTTGTCAATGTGACAAAGAAATAAGTATTTGAACGTATATTGACGAATTCTCAATTCATAAAATATCAACAAATTAAAATAAAATAATTTAGTTGAGTATTGAAGACAAAATCGTAGACAATACATCATCAATATCAGAGAAAAAACAAGTATTATTGATCAATAAATATATAGTCGTCATGATAATGATGTAATATTTGAAGAAATAAATTTGAATGTATCGAAATATCAAAGAGACATTGTATTCTTTAACCAAGAATTCATGTTTTTCAAATGCGATTTCATGTAATCTATGGTTCGTAAAAAGCTCATAATTTCAGATATACTATTCATATTAATAAACAATTTATCAATGTTAATGCACTTCAAATAATAGATCGACTAATTAACAACCTGAATATATAATAGATAGAAAAGTATTTAACCAATTGTTCCACATGACACCGAAACTGTTAAATAAATATCAAAGAATCCGAACGATTCTTAACGGAAAAGTTTTAAAATATTAATATTGAAATAAATTGTAGATTTTCTCTGAAAAATTGATTTATTCCTATTAGTTCTTCCTCAAATTAATCAATCAAATTTTACATGAAAATATCATATAGCGCTTCGTGACTCATCTGTCATTCGGAAGATGAGATAATTCAACTAGACATATATAGGAAGAGTGTTGCCTCTGCGCAAGATATTTTTCAAAAATACTATGATTATAGGAGCAGCTTGTTTTTTAGGAAGTATGTAAAATTGCATGAATTTGTACCCAATTTGATTGTCTACTAGTCTCATAATGAGCATCGCGGTGAATCTGATGAATTCAATATAACTGTGATAATTTAGCACAATGACGAAAGAAATTTTCGAAGAGGTCCTCGAAAATCATTATGGTAGCTTTGTCTCTTCTAGGGCAGTAGCAAGTCTCTAGTCACAATGGACATCTATGGTTTATAAGTTCATTTTTTGCAAGCGACTGTCAGAGTTTTTGATTTAGATACAAGCTAAGTGAAGGATTTGAACAGATAATGTATATAATTCCATCGATTTCGTTCAGAGATGTGGTAAGAGAAATTAAAATAAGACTCAAAGTATGTTTGTGTTTTAGAGAATGAGATTTTATTAATGTTGTTTCATTGACGAAAGACAATTTACTCAATAACAATAAGTTATATAACAACTGTAAGTGAGATGCTCTTAGGTTTTACATATTCAAGCATTCATGCAATAATTTATTCTGTTACAGAATCAAGCTTATTTTTAACAGTTTTTTTTGCAAAAATTGCATTACAATAAAAATAAATAGGGTATTGTTTGAAAGAACTTGGATTATAATATGATTTCAATTTCGATCGTATGCTTGTGTTTCAAAAGAATTTTTATGCTATAAATTTGTGTACCGATTATGAGCAGATGTAAGATACACTCATGTTTAGAATGAGCGTTAAAGAAAGAGTTAGCGTCGACAATGAAAATTCTTTTCAAAACTCATCACCTTATCAGCAGTACATGTGGATGTTGATAACATAGTAGTAATATTTAGTAATATCAGGGAGCGAAAAAAGTACAACTGACAATCATTTATTCAGAAAATAAGGTTTTTACATATGAACGTACTTTTTTTTATTGTTATTTTCTACAGTATCGTTTGCATCATTTCTCAACTAGTCTAAGTTTACCTTTACTCCTATTAACACTAATGTTTTCTTATTGCGGCTATTATCACTGCGACAATACATGATGACACTAGTATTGTACATGAAAACATTGGTACAATAATGCTGTTATCTTCATCAAACTAATGTTCTACCGTTTAAACACCAGCAATGGCTAATCTTAGTGAATTGAATCCGCATATCTGTTGATGACTTGGTTTAAATTATTCTAAGCGCCATTCGAACAATTGGTATCCAGTTGTGTATATGTTTTGCACTTCAATCATGACTAGCGAATTGACTTTTCTTGCTGCATTAACGAATGATATGAAATGTTCATCAGCCATTTATTGTGAGTTGAAAGTATGGATAGAACAAAATTGGTAAAAGTACAATTAGTGGTGGATTTACATTCAAGATTCACTTATTGTCACACATGCTTTTCTCATATTAGGCGTAGAATGGTTGACTATAAATATGAAATCGATTCTATCATTGATAGTTCATACTGTATTAAATAATGGGTCAAGGACTGGGAAGGTGATATCGATTTGGTATGGGTATTGCAAATTAAATTGTATTATGAACTTATCATATCTACTGTTGTACACGGTTTCGAACTCATGTGACATACTGTACCAATACAAAAACTTTCAATGATAAGCATATGAACAGTTTGGTCATATCCGTATGTAGATGTGGATATGGCTGTGTTTGTTGATAATCTTTTCCCTGCACCTACACCCACTCCTTCTGGTTTGGGTTCCGGATAAAAGAAATTGAAAAATGTCAGTTCCAGTTCCAGTTCGACGCTCGATCTCATTTTATTGGGAACCGCAGGATGCTCACCACAACCATTAGCCCAAGTATGTGGTGATGCTTGAGCTACAAAGATTTAGTATTTTTATTTAGCAACATATAAGAGGTTTTCAAATACATCAAAGAATAACGTAGACAGCTGTATTCAAAAATGCATTCTATCTGAGCCATGGCCATCGAATGTTATAGTTATGAAGATTTGAAAGTTGAACGTATAGATAATCCTGTAGTTGATTTATATCCTCGCGATGCTTAATATGGTAGCAGTGAAAAATATGAAAATGTTGATTCATGACCATTATTATTCACAGTAGGAGAATAACAACTAAAGTTCTATATTATAAATACATAATTATAGTAACCAGAATGGTAGAGATAGTATTGATGTTTAATAAACCATATTTATTCTTAGAGAACAACAGACAGAAAACAGAATATTTTAAGAATGAGGATGAACCATTGTATGTCCCTAGTGCTTGTGATCCATTTATTCAGCGGGCGTCGGTTTTATAATTTGATTAACTTTTGGTTAATAGCAGTAGTGCATATGACAAATGTAGTTCTATGCCATTAAGTGTTTACATAGAACAGTCAGGTGCTTATGATAAATTCTATATAGTGAGAACTATGATAGTTTCATTATCACAGCAGTATATGTAACACTGACAGATGGTACGTTTGTTGTCAATGTCAATCGACCGAGATCGAATGTACAAGCAATAATAGTTGAACTTTACAAGGTGCTATTCAACTGTTACTTATCCTTTCAAACAACAGTGAGTTAGTTGGTGTAAGTATGTCAGTAACATTCAAGAAAAACAATGAATATGCAAAGATATTTCAAGCATAGAGTGTGGTGTTAGCATTATTTTTTGTCATGTAATTTTAA
>CAJNOP010000007.1:4134835-4205214 GCA_905250075.1 Rotaria sp. Silwood1 | reverse complement strand
TTGGAATCAAGTTGAAATTCACTTGGAGGGTGGGTGTGGGTGTGGGGGGGGGTGCGGGTGTGTGGTGGTGTGGGTGCGGGTATGGGGTGGTGTGAGTGTGAGAGTGTGGGTGTGGGTATGGGAGTGGGTGTGAGTTTAGAATAAAAATCAAATCGCACCCACACCCACACTCTTCGATAAACCTAACTCCAACATAATTTAAACATGATTTCAAGTTGATTTCAACTTGATTTCAACATGATTTCAACTTGATTCCAAGTTAGATTTTAGGTGGTCATAATTGAATTTGAAATTCATAGAAAGGAATGTTATAATACAATAATCGAAATTTTTTGTATTCGACAAAATTGTAGGCACTCGATTTTACCATTCTGTAAATTCGAGTTCGAATACTTCAAGTCAAATTCACTTTTTTCATAGTCTTATTGTATCGTATCAATGACATCAGTCAAAGACAATACTTTTAATTTCTAGTTATACATATAACAAAATAATTTGCAAACGAGAAACAATTCTCAATCAAAGAATTGCTCGAAAAATCAAAGTATATTCAAGTGTACATCGAAAGAAAACTAGTATATGCAACTAAATCATGCGAAAAAGAAAAGGTCAATGAAATAATATTTTTATTTTAGCTTTTTATTATGATACTCTAAAAATCATTAGCACCGATATTTTATTTGTACTATCTTATATTTGCCAGTTTTATTTTCGAAAATTAATGTCAAATTCACAGTTCGAATATTTGACTTTGATTGATTCTAAAACAAATTTGATTTCTCACTGAACTTGATTGAGTATTATAGCATTATCAGCTTGTCTTCTTTCTATTGAAGATGGTAACATAGTTCTAGCATTAGATGTCTTTACCCCATCCTATGTCATACACGGATGGAAATACAAAGAAAAGAATAATATCGAATGTGAATAGCAGATTTGAAAAAGATAGGTAACAAGTGGTCACTCAAATAATGTTAAATAATTCTTCTTTTACCTATGGATGGATTGATATTGAAACCCCTCTTTTTTCGCACTTTAACGACCTTTATATATCGTGAATTATCTTTCTTCTTGGTCTGTACCCAGCAAATCTTTTCTATTAATGTCTAATTATATACATTCTACTTTTAAAGTTTTTTTTCTCTATTAGAGCTCTTTTTTTAATACGAAGCTTTTGTTGTTCAACGTTGTTGCTTTCTGTTTTTTTATAAAATGTTTGAAATGAATGACGCAGTGTCTGAATAAATTCTTGCTAAAGACAAGTATAGAAATAAATAATTTAAAAAAAAACAAAATTTCATAGTGTAATATACTTTTTTCTATAAAACTTCCCAGTTGTTTTTATTTTGGATTGTTGTTTACATGATGATGACAAAGTTTCTCATTTTTATGTTCGTTAAGCTAAAAGAAAACGATTTTGAAGGACATGGTTTGTTATTCCTGTTAAGGTTTATAAGTTTTATAATTCTCCTTTCTTTTTATCTCGCTTATTTTTTCTTGATCGTTGATCATCATATAATATCGACATATGTTAATTATGATTATTGAATATATCCATGCTAATCTCATTTATTGCATAATTTCATTCTCTTTGAAATCATTATTTTTTTAAATATTTACAACGAAATCCATACGACACAGTTTTTGACTGTCCTAACATTTGAAGAAATGCAGCAATTAGGCTTCCTCTATAATATATGAATATATATTGAAGAAGCTGTTCACATAATAAATTTTTTCGACTTGATAAAATAGAATGTTTTCATCAACAGATATCATACAGTAAATATATTTTATAAAAAAAAGACAACAAAAAGAGGCAGCGTTCACAATTAAAGTATTAATTATTTTGTTGATGTTTGCAATAATGGTACGTCACTTTTTTCAATACCTATTAATGTTTCAATAGTATTATTGTCAGCGTGAAGTATGGCAACGTATAGTTGACCTGGTTGTGGTGCCTTTATATTGTTTGTTGGGTCTAATGTATCTCTAATGTTCAATATTTGTTCACCGGTCATTTTCTGCTCATAATGAAATTCATATATAGTTGCTATGGAACCTTTCAATGGTTGTAATTCATTTTCAAATTTAAGTGTATAATGATTTACAGGTGGTGTTGAACATATCGATAAACTTGGAGTGACGCTTGTTAAACGGCCAACGAAAGCTACTTCTGCATTAGACAATTTATTTATTGCTTCTTGATAGCCAGCTAAGATAACCATAGTAAATATTCAGCTAGTTGATTCGTATATTATTTTTAATAAGACGTAAATAGAATGTTGCTTGTTTTGTTTGTTAGTCATGTATTGTTAGAATATTATCGTAATAATTACGGGACGAAATAAACAAATAATTGTCCTTGGTGCACGTGATAGTAAAAAAAAATATCGTATCATTGTTACCAAGAATAGTGTCTATTGTGTCAAAATCATTTTTTCGTACTCAGATACCCCGAGAAATATTAATTTTATTTATACAGGTTTCGACGCTATTCATCAGCCGAAATACGTTACATTTAAAACAATTATTATTGATTATATTGCTATTAAGGGATTTAATATGAAACATGTTACATTTTATAAGCAATCATTTCAAAGCATTTTGTGTGATTTTCATTTTATAACAGACCAGCAAAACTTTTATGTTATTGTTTTTACTTGTTTTTGAAAAGAATCAATATAAAAACAATTCTATATATTTTAATAGAATCAGTATGCGACAAAAAAAAGTATTCATTTATCAAGAACTTAAATCAAAATACTATAATGATTCAATAAATATCTATATAAACTGCGAGGAATTATGTACTATTTTCTTTTCGTTAGTTTTTATTAGAGATTGTTTCTAACACTGTATATGTTTTACTAAATAGTATATATATATATGTTTCCATTGCCATCTATCATTGATACAAATTGATATTTTTCCTTTTGATACAGTGCAGCAAAATAACACACTCTGATGATAATCAATAATTTTTCGGTTATTATTAATATGACGTTGAAAGATTCCTTGAAGTCCTCACTATGAAAATAGTATCAAATGATTCACTTAGATATAATTTCGAAATTCAGCCTTTTTCAATATTTTGTAATGCAGTATAGTGATGCTTTTAGCAATCGATTCCATTGGCTACGGCATCAATAAATATGGATTCTTGAAATTAAGCGAATTCAGTAGAGAAATGAATTTATTAGTTGTACAAATAATCGAAAAAACTGCAAATAAAGAAATGATTCATTCGAAAAAAGTAATTGCATAAATTTTCAATTGTTTCTTAGAAAGATTTTTCTATTATAAAGTGATTCGATTTTATTGTCATACATTCTTCCAAAATTCTTTTAAAAACTAGCGATTGTTGAAGATTAAATTTTTCATTATTTTTTATTCATCGTCAAAAAAAGTTTAGTAAATGATCGTAAGTTTCAAGAGAATTATGATAAAATGTATTTCGCCTATCGACGTAGCACAATATATATTAGAAACGTGTGTTTTGAAAAACTAATGTGCTAATCGATAATACTAGTAGTTTTTTATGCAACATCTTCATAGTATATTACTCAATATGAATTAAGGTACAAAACTAGCGCACACTTTATTATTCTATAATCTTTTTAATTGTAAGAAACTATGTTTCTTGTTTGACCAGAATAGAAATCACCATAGATCTTCTGTTTTATTTATGTTAAACTAAAAGAAACTTATAGTTTTAGATCTTTCTCTGTACATGATATCAGTCATAATTATGCTATATCGAATTCATAGAAAAATCTTTTTATTTGAAATACGAAAATATTATTTTATCTTAATAATATTGGTTACTTAAAAGTTGGTTTATTTTTTATTGAAAATAAAATTACCGAAACTAGCTTTCTAGCTTTATATTTTGACTACGCTGATGTTTAAGTTGAAGTTCGGCTTTGTCTCATTATGCACAATAATGACAAATAAACAAGAGAGAATAAGAATTTCACTTGAAATAATGAACAAACATTATATTTACTTTTTTTTTTTTATTATGAAAATGAAATCTTTAATATTCTCCAGACTATTGATATTGATCAAGGTGAGAAAAAAAAATAGTGTTCTTTGTTGACAAAGGACATACTTGAATTTGCAAAAAAAGCAATATAAACGAATGAAAAAGAACAAAAAAAAAGAAAAGTTTGAATTTTGAGGTTGAAGCCGAAGCCAAGGTTATGTGCAACGAATAATAGTAAGAAGAAAAATGACTAGAATCTTATTATTGAAGTAAGTAGAATTAATTGGAAACCAGTTTTTATTTTCTCTAAGAATGGATGTCTAGAAAAGTCGCTCTCGTTTATCTCTTACTGATTAAATGTATGCAAAATTAAATTAAATAATATATAAGTTTTAGTAAGGTGAGTTTTAAATAGAAAAAGAAAACAGATGTCAATAAGATTAAGGTTTTAAAATAGTTAGCATTTTTCTCTATCGAAAATGGAAATAACGAGGCTTATGAAAATTCTGTTTGATATAAATATATTCGGTTAATCAAAGAAGCCATTTATCTTGAAAAACAAAGTTTCATTGGCACAATCATAACATTGACTCTTGACAAGTAAAAGTTTTGTAAAATGTATATTTCAATAGAATGATTATATTTAAAGACAATTTAGCGAATAAATATTAATCTTTCATAATTTTTTTTCTCGATCGAAAAAGTTCATCATATTTCAACAACTTATAAGAGATACATTTGACATAGAGTGAGTACGAAAAATTCTTCGACTAGAAGTTTGTTTGCAATGCTTTTTCATTGTCGAAAACGTTCGAAAGAATCTCAATAGATATTCAAATAGATAAAATAGTTTTCGAAAGAAAGATAAAGAAATAAAAATTATTATCAAGTTTCCGAAGACAGAGACTTCAGAAAATCAAAATTTTTGATTTTCAGCATCTAGCACAGGTAACAGCAATTTTGTTTAGACTACACAGAACGATAGAGTAAACCATGCTCTACAAAATAAATCATCGCCGAGTTCTCTGCGACGTCTTTTGACTGAGATGCAACAATTTGATAGAAGATCAAAAAATGATTTTCTTTTTAAAGGAAATTAGAAAAAAAAAATGCCTACATTGAATTCTATACGGTTGCTATATCTCAGTCGAAAAACACTGTAATAAACTCAGAGATGTCTCATTTTGTAGAGGATGGTTTACTTTATCGTCCCATGTAGTCCAAAAAAATATTGATCCGTTTTGAATGCTAAAAAAACAAATCTTTTGGTTTTCTAGAGTCCCTTTCTTTGGGAACCTGATAATAACATTTATTTCGTTATATTCATTTTGGAAATATTTTTCTCTATTCGAATCACTATTTGGATTGTTTCTAACGCTTACAGCAGTGCAAAAAATTGAAAATAAACCTTGTTAATAATTGGTATCTGCTATATAAATACATTCAGTATTCGGCATTTTCATTTAAATCCTGATATTCATATTAGCGTCACATAGAATGAATGATTATGACAATTAAAATACGTCTAAGAATGGAGATGAATTAGGGATAGGCCGTTCAAGCTCAAAAGAATTGTTAAAATAAGTCAATTTCTATTAAGAGACTTGTTCAAGCAGAACAGTTCACATCAATTAGCGCTTTGAAAAACACTTTCAAAATTGACACTCATATAGATCTGTAGCTTCCGTCTAGATAATAAGTGTCTCTTTGATATTATAATTGTCTTTCGATGAATTTCGAATGTTTTGTATGCTATTCATCGATGCGCTTCAAAAAAAACTAAATATCAATGGTTTATTTTGTTTAGATAAATTTATGATTCCAATTGACGAATAATAAATACTCATGTTAAAATTATCGCATATTGCTATCTACACTGGTAAGAATGTCCTTTTAAGTTGGATAAATCCTAGAACACTCTATTTAGTTATGTGTTTGATTAAAATTGTAAATAATCAATTACTCATACAACCAATAGAATCAATTATTTCACATAATCAATTCAAACCATTTATTGCTTTGTGTACTGGATTGAAAAACACTCGAGTTGGTTTGTATTATTTTTTTTTCTTTTTTTTATGGTGTTTATCTTTTCTTGTTGGTAAGATACTTGGCAATCTCCATCACAAATTGATATTGAAGAAGATGGAAATGCAAGGTGAATTCATAAGAATAATTTTTGATATTTTTCTTTTTGATTTCATAAATTCATCTTTGTAGAATAACCATAGAACGTAAAAGAAATGGCTTACGTTTACGTATACGAAATTTAACACAAAATGATCAAGGTACATGGAAATGTTTAGGTTTTGATCAAGATGGAAAATCATTTTCGAATACTTTACAAATTGTTGTTAAAGGTAAATTTCTTTATATCGAAATCAAAATAATTAATTTTATTCTCTTATAGTTCCAATAACATTCATAAGTGAACCAATTCAATATGCTGAATTAAATTCTGTTGTATTAATCAAATGTCGAGTAATATCAAACCCATCTGCTGAAATTTCATGGTTTAAAGGACAAAATCGAATAGAACTTTTACCACCAAATTATGAACAAACAAATGATGGATTAAAAATTAATCGAGTTTCATCAACAGATAATGATATTTTTTGGTGTCAAGCTGATGTTGTTGAAACTGGTGAATCAAAAGATTATCAAATTCAAGTTGTACTTGCTCGTATGTTTTCAAAATAATAATATTTTTTTTTTAATAATAGAAGAATATTTTAGAAGTTATAACGTCTTCAAAAATTATTTGTACGTCACCATGTGCTGTTGAAAAGCGAACAGCTACTTTAATTTGTGAAGCAAGTGGAGTACCACCACCACAATTCTCATGGTTTTATGGACAGGTTTGTTTCAGATATTAGTAAAAATTAAAATAAATCTTATTATAGAATAATCATTTAATTGTAAATGGACTATCAAAATTTATTGTTCGTGAAAATCGATTAATTATAAATTATGTTGATCAAACAGATAGTGGTCGATATTCATGTCATGCATTTAATGATTTTGATCAAAAAGGACAAAAAACAGAATATATACTTAATATTACAAGTAACAATAAATTTTCTTTAAAAAATAAATAATCTCATTATTCTAATTATAGTTCCACCTCGCCTTTCACCTATACCTCAAATAGAAGTTAATTTTGATGAGAATTTTCGATCAAAACAAGTTGGTTTTATTTGTCGTGTTGAACGTGCTTCAACTGAAAGTCTTTCTTTAGAATGGCTTTATGCTAATAATACACCCGTGCAAGTAAAGTTTAATAGAAAAAAAAAAACAAAGAAAAATCTATCTATAGTTCTTTTTTCTTTATAGGCAATCAATGATATATCAATTGATACTACTCGATTGACAACGCAACATTTAATTGAATTAAATTTTAATCCAATACGCCGTGAACATCATGGAAATTATACATGTTTAGCAAAGAATTTAGCTGATGCAATATCTACTGTTGCTCAACTTATTGTTCGATGTAAAAACAAAAACAATGTCTCATGTTGTTTTTCTTTCTATAATATTTTTATTGATTTAAGATAAACCTATATTTATTGAGCCAAAGATGACTGATATATATAGTGTACCCAATTACCGCAGTAAATGCTTCTTTTCACTACAAAAAAAAATATCTTTTATTATTTGTTTTAATTTAATTTTAGCAATAATGAAATGTCAAATTGATAGCTATCCGCCACCTGTTATTCAATGGGTAAAAATGATACAAGGAAATGATATAAATCAGATCATTTTAGAAGATAATGATCCACAAGTAATTGACATTTTTACTAAACAAATTGGTGCAACACTTTATGAAACACAATTGACAGTATAAGTTTTTTTTTCTTTATTTTTATTTTTTATTATAACTTTGAATATAGTATAATCCATCAGAAGAAGATTTTGGTTTGAATTTTGAATGTCGAGCTAATAATTCTCGTATTGAAAAACATTCAATAACTCTTCAACGTGCTGAACCTCCACGACCAGTTCGTATACCTGAAGTTAAACCAAGTTCAAATACAATTGAACTTAATATCCAGCCAACATTAGAGTTTGGTGGTCTTCCTTTACTTCAATATATTGTTAAATATGAACAAGTTGGCGCTCCTAATTCATTCAAGACAATTTTATTTCCAGGTATAATAACAGAATAAGAGGGCAAATAAATTAAAGCATTTGTCAGATTTCGTTATTAAGAAAATGATTATGATATTTACTTTTAATGTACATACATTGTAGTTGTATCAAATCAATCACAAACAATTGAAATAAAATCTCTTCAAGCAGCAAGCTTGTATCGAATTCAAGTAGCTGCTGAAAATCATGCAGGACAAAGTGTTTTTTCGACACCTATTCAAGCAAAAACTTTCTCTGGAGAAGTTCCACAATTTAGTTTATCAAATACATCATGTCTTGATTATAGATCTTGTTTAATTAAATGGTTTATTGTCTATGATGGTGGTTCAAAAATATCACAAGTTGAAATTTCTTATGCTACAGTAAGTATTTCATTTTCATTGTGCGAAGCAAAGTTAAAAATAATATCTCTTAAAAAAATATTATTATTAAGATTCATGGTAATAATAAAGTAGGAAAATGGAGTAAGCCAATTCGTATTGAATCACAGGTGACTGAATATGAATTGAAAGACCTTAAACCGAAAACAAATTATATAATTGTTGTTCGTCTATTTAATGCAGCTGGACATAGTGAAGAAAAAATTCGAATAACAACAAGTAAATTATATTTAAATGAGCTGTTTTTTTTATTGATCTATTTCTATGTTTTATACGATATTTTTAGATTTAATTTCTGAATGTAAAATAGGTTGTCGTTCTAAACCAAGTGTCTTGATTATTATAGGAATAATAGCTAGTATTATTCTTGGTGCTATTATTATATTTATTTTGTTGATTCTAAATCGAGCGCTACTTACACATTACAATTATCGAAATCCTGAGTCATCTCCAGCGATTGGCAGGTTATTTAATTTGATATTTCTCATTTGATATTTGTTTTATAATGCTTTTTAGAAGAGCTACCGACGATGAATGATAAATGTTGTTCATTATTATCTTTATCAAAAAAAAATGAACTTCTTTTCAGATAAAACGTTAATGCGTTAATAGACAGAATGATATGTTCATTCTTTAAATATTATTCAACAGGGATTCAATGGTTCAAAAGTCACAAAATTGACAAGTGTTGTGCATTTCTTTTTCAATGTCTAGTCTCGAGAGATTCTTTTAATTGAAATGTTTGCTATGAATTTTTAAACAAGATTCTGTGTTGAATTTAGCTGAATTCTTTTTCCATGTCATTAATATAAACTAATAAAAATTTATGATAATACACAAAAATGAAAAAAGCTATGTAGACGATGAAAAAATTTATATTTTATTGAATGCATTTTCTCAATGGGGCTTCATCACCTTGCAAATATCTTCAGTTCTCTCTGAGAACAGATATCAGTGAAATAAACAAGAACAATCATAATCATTTTATCTGTTCTATCTGAGACACATCTTGTTTTACTATTTATTTAATTCATCAATATTTTATAGACAATGAATATACCTAAAAAAAAACAAAGATAATTTCGAAAGAAAACAAGATGTTGAATGTATGAAGTAGCAAAGCTTTCGCAACTACAAAATCTTTAACTACATGCATTAGTTGTGATATGTCATAAAAGCCTAATGCAGGTTTTTAATCATGATGGGACATAAGACCTCCATAGTGTTTTATAGTCTATTATTTTCCTTTCCAAAAATTTCATCGCCATTATATTTCTCAAATGAACATTGTTCTACCAAGTTCTGAATACTCATAACTTTTTTGTCTAACAACAATATGAAATAAGTTTTCCTACTAGCAAGCTTTTAAGGATTCGGTCCATATCTTATTAATACACTGAAAAAAATGACTATTCATGTACTAATCGAAGCATTTGAATCTAAACTTCAATTGGTATCTTTGAAATTCTTATTTTCTGTTTTTGTGAAAATTTTCAATTGATCTCGAATCATCTCTCGTTTCTTCACCCTAACGCTTGCACTGTCTTGATTGAAAACCTTTATTCTACCGATAATTTTATAATATTTGTGTAGAAAAATGATAGAAAAAATTAGTTATATAAAGAAATTCTCGCTAGTTGTCTTTAAAACTTTTAATTTTGATCATGGATCAAATATTGGATTCTTCATGACCATCATACGGATATGTGATGATTGACAGTCAGCATAGTAGATCGTCTGATTGGTCACGATTGACTGTTGCATGTCTGTAACTATGGACCCATTGGTGTTTGAGTTTGCACTTAGCCAAGAAAACAGACCACTTATTACAGCCAGTCTGATCCGATAACTTGGCAACAATGTGTGACTGATCGCATCCAGTTGGATTCGAATAGAATAGATCGAATTAGGTATCACGAAAACCTCATGATGGCACCCATCATAATAAAGAAGACGCAATCGATTGGATTCGTCCGAGTCGAGTTTGATGAAACGTCCATTGGTTAATACATCCATCATTTCGACTGCAATGTCACTGTCAGTGCCAGGTGCTTTGCTTGACATCTGCAGCTTGATGACGATATTGCCAATGATTGTTAGACACTTACGAGGGAAGGACCCCAAGTGTGAGTCTCAGTTTTGAATGAGATAGATACCACTTTGTAGAGCTCGACGAGCTGATTCTCGTGGTATGTTTTGTTTTTGCCCATAGAAGTTCAAATGAGTAAAACAGATCGATTTTACTAATGAATTTCTTCACTTTGGATAAGTATCGAGACAATTGTTAGTAATTTGGGGCTTAAAGGGTACTTAAAGCTTGAATGGTCATGTTAAAACATAGGTAATACCACGTGTGAGCATATTACTATATTATTTTAAATGAAAGTTAAGCTTCAACTTCTGGATACATAATAAAGTTTTTTTCTCAGGATCGCTAAAGTTCCTACAAGTATAACAATTCTACAATTAATATTCACAGTGATGAAGAAATTGAATTTTGCAAGGAAGTACTGTTCTCCTATTCTTTTAAAATAATTAATAATAGAATTTCACATGTGGTATTACCTATGTTTTAACATGACCATTCAAGCTTTAAGTACCCTTTAAGCCCCAAATTACTAACAATTGTCTCGATACTTATCCAAAGTGAAGAAATTCATTAGTAAAATCGATCTGTTTTACTCATTTGAACTTCTATGGGCAAAAACAAAACATACCACGAGAATCAGCTCGTCGAGCTCTACAAAGTGGTATCTATCTCATTCAAAACTGAGACTCACACTTGGGGACCTTCCTTCGTTAGTCGTGGGATCACTAGTGTAAAGTAATACATAATTGCGATCGATCATTCTGAGTATAGGCTCATTGGTTAGATAGTCGTAGCCATCATCAGGAGCATTTGTGTACATGTAAGGACCAAAAAGAGGAAATGGTCGTCGTTACGAGGTGATGAGCATCGCACTTCGTTAAAATGAGTGTTTGTTTCTGTGAGAGTGCCATCGAACCAACCTGTAAAAACCAATGTTTGTACGGTGATGTTGATGAAACTATTTGCCAGAGAACGCATGGCGTAAATTTCTGCGAAAAAAACGCGTTCTCAAAACGCATTTTTCAATAGTTGCGAAACGCGTTAATGCTGACCGGTTTAACGCATTTCACATCTGCTAATACGAACACTGTGAAACGATCGTTTTTCTAAAAACGTTTTGTAGCATTTCTCTAACTATGGTGTCGTATATTCTAGATGGAAAAAAATGAAAACCGTCAAGTACTTCATGCACTTTGAGTTGCAGATACAATTAATTTACTCGCTTACATTTTTCATACACATTTAGAGCTATAACTTAGATCAATTTTGATAAAGCCAACACATAGATTCGAACACGAGAACATAAGAGTAGAAGACATGTGTACAAACCGTCCAACTAAAATAATCTAATGATATAAGTGCTTATTCTATAGTCTTTCAGAGTCTTCCGTAAACTTGCTAAATTAGATTTTCAGTATCCCAAACCATTAAATTAAAAATTATCATTTCCTTGGTGCCTATATCCAATAACGAGTTTGATCTCCACTTGGTATATTTTTTACTTGAACTTGTTTAGATTTAAATTTAAATACCCAATTGAAACGATTTTAATTAATTTAAATTGTATTTAATATTTAAACAAGTTGAATCTCTAGATATAAATTTTAAGAAATTTAAAAATAAATTTTTTGAATTGTTTTCTTTATTTGATAGATTTTTGCATATGTAAATTCGTCATCCTTTTATCCAAAAGTATCATTAAATGCAAAGAATCTTCTTTTGTAAATCGAATATTCTTTTTATTAATAAGTCACGCTTACATTAACAAAGTACAAACTAAATTCATATTTAATAGTATTGTACACAGTATCATCAGTTACTATCAAGTAGTCCAAATATGAATTCATACCAATATTTATTCAAATTATAAATAACTCGAGATTCTTTTCTTCACAAATAAACAAACAAAGTTGTCGTACACATTATACTAACATCAGTCTTTACTAAATCGTTTCGAATTGTTCAATATTTAAAACAATGCTTGGTTGAACGTTACGAAACACGTTTTCTTTCAATAAAAACCTAGTGAAATGAGTTTTCAAGGAAGAAAAAAAAATGTTTTTCTTACACTTTGATGTTCAATATTAGTCTAACTACCAATCAGACTTATATAACAGTCTAGCAGCCTAAATAATTAGAAGAATTCGATTTTAATTTTGCGTTTGGAAAGTTTGGGTCATGATTTTCATGTTGAGAAACAGTGCAAGGAACAAAATATTCAAATCCCATTTAGTATAATTTCTAAAATAGTGCCAGAATTAACTTTGCTTAACTCGTACGTTTTGTACAGATAAATTCCTGCAAGATTCTGTATGCAAAACGGATATATTTTGCATCATTTCAAACAAAAACGATGCAAAATGCGTTTGAAAAGGAAACGCGTTTCACATTTCTCCGAATCTGTGTCTCTGGAACGCGTTACCTATCGACCGAAATGCGTTCGACATTATTTTACTTCGGAAACGCTTCGAAACGCAATCTTGGAAAAACGCGTTTCAGATCGTCTCAAAAAACAACAGCAGCAAAACGCATTCTATCGAAGTAAGAATGCTGTGAAACGCGTTCTATATTGAAAAAACGCTGCGAAACGCATGCTGCAATCTCAGAAACGCGTTACGCAGTCCGTTTCCTTGAATATTTTACTCCATGGGAATCAATAGCATGCTAAAAATCATCATAAGTTGGATGATCAAGAAAAGAACGATACGTTGGAGATTCTTGTCCAACAGCAAACACATCTGGAGTACGAAGTGCCCGATGAGTCAACCAAGTTTAGGTGTGTGTATGAGTTGTGCCAGCTGTTAGTAAAACAATGATGACACACGAATTGATCCACAACACGGCTCATTGAAGTAAAAAATGCTTCATTATCATAGGGTACTTCGTCCATAGGACGTGTGGGGATAACACTTGGTTTAATACATGAGAGATGTGCAGATTGTTCTCGAGCAGTATACCACTGATCCTCTTCGGAGTAAGAAGCACCACGCATACCAATGCGACCATTCGACCAAGACTGACTGACAATCCATTCAATCAAATCATAACCGTCTTTACCTTCACGAGCATTGAAAACCATTTCACCACCAGAATCGCCTGTGTCACGAGAGCCAGCTACCACAAATGCATAACCATGTTGAGTCCAGTAACGTGCTTAAAAACGACGATTTGGTTTCTTAGAACCGCGACCGTAACGTGTAATATCGAGAATTGTTGAAAATCGACCAGATGGTCTACGAAGGAAGTAATCAATAGCAAGTTCGGTATTGTCTCGGAGTGGAACACGAGTTGTAATGAAAGACGGCTCTTCATTAATGTTAATGACCGTTGTAGCTATTAATAAAAATAACATGAGAGATGACGCAAATACAAGAATGGACTACTTACAAAGCACGTTTTTGCCATCCATATAGTCGACTTTTCCTGCTACATCATTACCAATAAAAAGAGTTAGAGGCATCCAATAAACACAATGAAGTATTATGTACATATTGCTGATAATCTAGGTAGAGGAATAGGGGATTAATGTTAGGAAACACCAGTTGATTTCTCTAGTTAGTAAGATAAAAATTGAATGAATATGACTTTTTTTTTAGAACAGCCATCGACTATAGAAAAGTTTCAATTTGTTGCAATGGCATGCTCATTTGTAGATGAACGTGAACAATCGCTTTGTAGCTCGGTGATGGATGGTGGCTATGTGAACGCAAATAATTCAATGTAGGTCTAGTTATCGTTACAGCATCGTCTGAATTCTTCCATTCGAATCTGCAAAAAGGCTACGCATCTAATGATTCATTGTATGAAAAATTTTATTTGTCTACTCTTTTTCTATTAAAAGGTGGAGAAGAAGCACTGATAAAGAAAAGAAGATAAGAAGCTCGTTATTCAGAGCAAATACTAAGTGCTAAAACATTATCAAATATTCATATATTATGATAAAAACAATATCAAGTGCTTTTTCAAAGGCAATGACTTTTTGTCTCAGCAAAATAAAAAGCACAATCTAATACAATAGTACCTAAAATGAATGTTGTCGCTTGAAACTCATATTACACACTGGTTAGAAGCGCATCTGTTCGTGGCGTGGTTGTAGTTATGAATGATGCTTTCTGTATCGACTCGAATACTCATTCCTATCTAAGAATCTCGTTTGGCGATACTGATCAAATTGTAAGCTTTGTTTCTTTAATTTTTGAGCGAAAAAACTCTAGAAATTTGAATGTCTAGATATTGACTACATATCTTTCAGAGCTGTTGTAAGTTTTGAATATACACATCTGTGGCATCGAAAATTGACAGTGAAGTGCAAGTCAATCGATACGTAACAATCAATTATGAACTTTTTGCCTAAATTTCTTTACTCCAGTTAGTCACAGCAGCTGAAACTATTGCGCGTTTCAAGAAGCATGTTTATGCACACTGTGATTGATGTTTAATTAAGGTACGAGGTGTGAGTATGGTTAGAGTTTGGATAAAGCTATGAAACTTGTACGCACACATCCTCAATCTCATATTTTGCGTTGCCCATGGTCAAAATTTGATATTTTTTTTCGATGAAAAATATTAACACTGATCAATCAAATCATTTTGTTGAAATAAATTGCTTTGAATTTAAATGTTCTTTCTAATGATGAATATAATTGTTAAAATGTTTTATTGAAAAATAAATAATATCACTCATATTTTCATGAACAAATTTTTCGATGACAAATTTCTCATAATGAGTGTTTGTTGCAAAAATTGTTCTGTCTAAAAACTAGTGATCAATGCTTGATCAAGAATACTTGCATGATGCAAAGAGCTAAGCATATGCACAGCGAGTAGTAACTGATGAAGGTCATCATGCCCCCGTTTATGATCCAATGACTTTGATTCATGGACAATCCCATGCCACTGACTTCGACTATCTGTGTGTTGGGTCGTTGCGATGGAACAAACTGTTTTCCTCCAGCATAAATCATAGCTGGTGTGTGATTCAGCCCATAAATAGTCAGTGAATCGAGCTTCAAATTTGACATCTCTCTGTAATTGTTTTCAACAACAGTCATTGTCAATTGAGTATCATTCAATGACCATTTAAATATCGCATAGAAATAAGCTTTCGAAGAAATTGCGTCGATCGATTCACCATCATCATAGAATAGATCACCTTCAGCGTTTCCATCCGAATTCACTACAATGATTAGACCAAATGGTTGCTGTCTAAAGTATTGAAATATTTCAAGAAATAAATGAAATATTGATGTTATTTTTCTCGATTACCTTGAAAGTTTTGTATTATTTGCAAAACCTTGCGTTGGCAAAATGGCTCCACCTCTCAGAAATATGGGGATGATGTCTAGCGGTGCTAAAACTGATAGGAATTGATTCTGTACTGAAATTCGTGCACCATCATAAAAATTGTACCATGGCGATGATGGAATGTATATGTTAACTGTTCGAGCACCATCATCAGTGACAGGAGCCACCATCAGATAAGGTCCGACCAAAAATTGAAGAAAAATATCAAGAGTTGCCTTATCCGTGGGATATTCATGAAACAATGGTCGAATTACTGTTGAACCTTGTGTATGTGCTTTGTAAAAAAGTGTATAGTAATATGGAAGAAGAGTGTAACGAATGCGAAGAGCAGATATCATAGCTTTGAGAGCAGATGCAGACCATTCAGCTGGATCTTGATCTTTTGTCCGTCGATTGTTATGCTAAAGAACAACAATCAAATACAAAATCATATTTTTTCTAAACCTACGTTTCGTGAAAATGGATAGAAAGCACCGACTTGCATCCAACTGATAAAAGAAAAAATGAAATAAGATACAAACTGAACCGTCTTCAATGGTTTATCTTTACTCACCGTGTACACATTTCTTCAGTTGGTGTGTTAAAGTAGCCACAAATGTCGGCCCCATTGAATGGAATACCAAACCAGTTGAACTCAATCATTCCAATTATAGAGCGCTTCATTTCGTGCCATGTTGCATTATTATCTCCCAGCCAATGACCGCTCCATTGACCCGATCCAACAAATGTTGAACGAGGCAAAACTAAACCTCGTTTTCCAGTAGCTGCACGTAGTGCATCAAATGTTGGCTTTGTTTGACTCCAACCGTACAGACTAAGAATCAAAAGAGTGCCTCTTTTCAAAGTTAATCTTGAGAAAAATCAATTATACTTATGCACATCATAATGAAGATATTTGGGTTTGTTCGTGTTCGGATCGATTTCACCTTGTTCAGCTGACATACATAAAGTCTTCTGAGAAATGCGACCAGATTTATTCAAGATCTCATCATATCGAAATACGGCCTTGGTACGATAAGGTGGATCATCCAATGTGCTAATTGGACATTTCAAGGTATAATTACTACCAGTTTCCTCCCAATTCCACGGTTGTACTTCATTTGTATCGAACACAGCTAAAGTAGAGGAATAATGTAGTACATCGTCGATCTTATAGATTGTTTGTTAACAACGATGTATTGCTGATAACCGAACAATAATTCCAATATCTCTGAAAGCTCTCAAACAAACAAAAGTGAAACAAGTTTTATTTGATTAGTTGTTTCAGTTTTTCTTCTATGCAGGCAGCCACATAACTCTTAAAAACGCGTGTAAATAGACTAAAAGAGAATAACACGATGACTTTTCATTTTTAATACCGTTTTTGACTATGGGAATAAAACGATAAGAGAAAAGGCTTGCAAAAACAATCAATTCTATATGTAATGTATTTATTTTGCCATTTTTTAATAGTCACTAGATAAGAAAAATACTCTCTAAAACTTGTGTAAAGGTTTCAAAAGCTGGCTTTTAACGTGCTTGCACGCAGGTCTTTGAGACAATCATTCATAAAGTCGACAAATATATATAGTCAGTTTCTTACAAATGATTTTTATCTAGCAATTACAAATGCAGCAGAAGTCGAAATGTTTAATGTTAAAATACGTGTTGCCGGAAAGAGAAATAAATACTTTATTAATTGGTACCTTTAATGCTTCTGTATAAATACCAATAGTGAAAAAACTACTTCGGTACCAGCATGACATTTTCTGAATATGCATGAGAAAAGTATTCAAAGTCAAGTCTTTTTCTTTGAGCTTCTGGAAATATATGAGTCAATCATTGATCTCTCATAGTCGGAAACTGCAGTTGGGAGCAAAAGTAGTGAATATGTTCTTTGTTTTTTGTCCGTTTACATGCGTTTTTCGAAGTTTGCGACTACCTCGATAGTAACAGTGTTCTTCCAGTGAAAACAGTTTATTGCAGTTATAAAATTTTGAAAAAAAAATTTCTAGTACTTGATGATAAGTGGCAGCTCGTTTACAGATCATTCAGTGTAGAACTTAACGCGCACTACGTTGTAATGATAAAAATTTTTGAAAACTCATTAGTTCTCATTTTTTTCCATATGTCATAAAGCTTTGATAGAATTACGAATTTTTCAATTAGCATTGTAAAATAATTTTCAACTGTATCAAAATGTTATTAAACTATGGACATGAGAACTAACTGCTATTGAAAACAATTTCTTATTAACCCTTTCGAGTCGATGTGACTCACCGGTGAGTCACACTATCTTTTTAGAAGAAACTGTGCAGAAAAACACTTTCTTTTGCCTTTTTTAGGCAGGAGATTACATATAATGTGTCATCTTCTCTGCCTTTTGTAATTTTTGAGTCTTTTATTTCATACCATGATGCTTCTCATTAAAACAATTAAGACAAAAAAATTTGTCACAATCAGGGCAGAAGGTTTTTACTTTCTTTGCTGCCACTGCGCTCGCTTCTCTTGATTGTTGTTTCCTGCTTTCCACATAGCACCCAATACAGCGTCTTCGGACATCGCGTGCAGGTCCTTCCATTTCTTCTAGCTTGTGATCACCGAGTTTACGCTTCAAACTACTTGTTAATTATTGTTTCGGACCAGGCTTCAGTTTCTCGAATGTTGTACCAAGCAGTAAAGGGTGGTTGTAGATGTGGGTGTCGGTGTGAGTGTGGGGATGGGGGTGGGTGTCGGTGCGTGTGTGGGGTGTGGCTGTGGGTACACTTAAACGAAAGATCCACACCCCCACCCGCACTGGAACGGTCAACGAATGCATTTATTGAAAGATCAATGAACATAAAAATGAATCTATTAAAGCTATTTTGTGAAAAAATTCAATCGACTCGAAAGAGTTAAAATACAGTTCGTTGAATTCTACATTCTATAATACATGAAAGAACTACCAATTTTATTTAATAATAACAACAGTTTCGAACTACTTGAAGTGTGTTAGAGCTTTTTTTGTTCAACAAAAAATATTACTTGAGGAAAAACTATACTAACAATCGTAAAAAATTGTTTCCACTGTACCTTTCTAGACTGCTCTGAGAGCTATTGGAATCATTATTGGGATATCTTCAGTGCAATGTCTTTAATAGAAAACTAAAATGATCAAAAGTGTGCTAAACTTTTTTGCCTGTTCGAATAAGCATTGATAATTGTTCTATCGTTTCATCAAAGAATACAAGAAAAACTACATACCTGGTTCGTTCATATCGATCCAAAGTCCATCAAAGGAAACCATATCACGCCGGAAATTATTGATCAATCGAGACCACCACTGCTGTGTTCGATTCGTGAAAAAATCTATATACAAACAGAGCCGCAGATATTCTTTGCTTCTTTTAAATCTACTTAAGAGAACTATGGAGACTACAGAATTGGCGTTAATCTCAAGGAAAAGCCGAAAAGTGCAAGTCAGTTGAATTTCAACTCGTATTGAGGAAATCGTTTAAATGTGTAATTACTTCAAAACTAATACTATTATCCTTATATAGACTTGGCATAGAGGGTTAAATTTGATCCTCTGACAGATGTGTTCATAATTGTTTAAAATACTGAATTCGAAGCTATTTTTTAAATGTTATATCAAATTCTGAGAAGCGAAGACCTCATTTGTTGACTGTATCCAGAATTCACTCAATAACTATAGAATATATTATATGTTGAAATCAATACTTGTCTTCAATATGTGCCTATGAATAATAACACAATAAAGATGAACAAATTTCACTTAACAGAGTAACAGAATTTTTTTAATATTTAGAATAACTTCACTCTGTTGGTTAAGCAATATAAATTAGGGAACAGTCGTTAGACAATATTCATCGAAGAAAGAAGAAACTAGTTATGGTTTATTATTTGGAAATAACATGCATCGCACTAATGTAGTTTATATTAATCGATACTGGTCAATGTCACAACATTTTGATGCCCTATTCCCTAATAATACTGTAGAAAAAAGAAAAAAAAATGTCGATAACAATCTTCGAAAATAAATTATTCGATAATGACTCAATAAAAGAAACATCAAAATAATGAACAGTCAAATACCAAAACATGATGTCAGCAATAGTTATTTGCAAATATAGCCGAGCGACATATGAGCAAATCTTAAATATGAATTTACAGACATATTGCCGTACTATCTATCATATAAAAGTGAATCAAGAAGACTTACCTGGGAAAAAGACCTCGCCTGGCCAACAAGCTCCTTTCATTAATCCCATTCCGTTGCTCCATTTGATGAAAACGTCTTCTCGAATACCCTCTATTGTAGCTGGATAATTGACTTGATCGTCGAAAAGAGCCGGATCAAGAATGATAACTGTTCTCACACCATCGGCGTTTAGTTCAGAAAAATACTCTTTCATCCCTGCAAAATTAACCGGATCAATTGTAAAAGTTTTTCTAGCATTCATATAATCAATATCAGCATGTTGAACATCAAGTGGAACTCCGGCATCACGATTTCGTTTGACGATTTCTTTCATTCTTGTCAAGCTTCCGTATTCCCAACGAGAAAGATGAAATCCTAGTGACCAATAGGGCGGTAGCATTGAGTGACCAACCAGCCAAGTGTACTGTTGAATTACTTGTTCTGGTTTCGGACCGAAAAATACGAAAAAGTCAAGAATGCCACCAATTGTACGTATAGTTAATGACGGTATCGGTGTGAACGAATAATCCATTGCATTTGAATTCAGTAAAAGAACACCATGCATATTACCTGATGGAGTTTGATCTGTATTCGGTAATTGTTCCATGACGAGATAGAATGGATGTGTGCCATAGTGATTTAATCGAAGAGCTTCATCCGTACCTGAAATATGAATACTTCCAATATAAAATTCTTTTTTTGCTTTATCACAAACTAACCTTGATCACGGGCAAAGATGCCCCACGCTTTTCGATCATTGACATCATGCTTCAATGTGTCATGATTATTTTCACCAAATCCATAGACATGTCGTGATTGAAGTCGTGTAACTATCTGAAGGAATTGATTATTGAGTACCAGACCTCCAAGAGATGTATCGAATAATGTCGCTTGATTCACTAGACGCTTTATTGCAAAGGAAAAAATGTTGTCACGCGAAGAATTCGAGTAATAAGTAAAGTTATATTGAGGGTTTAAAGCTCGATCGGGAGAAGGAGTTAATGGAATTGGTACCTAGGAGATTAAAAAAAAGCAGATTACAAATTATTCTTCAGTCATCTTTCCTGGTCATACTTGATAACGTTGTTTTTCTTCATCGTACAGTTTGAATCTGAGTATATCATTGGTATAGTATTGAACATCAAGTACTACATTATTGATGGGATTTGGAAACATGCTGACGACAGCCTCATTTCGCTTCAATCTCAGCTGAAAACCGCTGCTTGTTTGTTGTGGAGCTCCTTGCAAGATGTATCCATAGTTGGGTTTTAAATAACATTGAACCATGTCTGGTTGTGCCGCGTCATCAAATTCACAACCACGATTCAAACATGCTTCCTTGGAATAAAGAGAATATTTAGATTCGCGTTCCGGAAAACACTCGATTCGTTCCGATGATTCATCAGCAGAGGTATTGACTACAAGTCCAATCAAAAGAATGAATTCAACAAAATGACGTACGTGACGCATTGAAAGGTACAACAATAACTACAACAGACAACAAATCATCATTTAAAGCATCTGCCATTTTCTTAATTGTCAAAAGTATGCAATGTATGGGACAATTAGAAATGAATGTTCAAGTAGCGCTCGAACAATTAATACCCGTTGAGTCAGCCTATATGTCGTTTCTACTATATTTTTTGAATTAGATTAGGAAGATCATTGAAATGTCTATCTCTACTTTGCCACTGATCGTATGTTGACCTATCATAACTTTTATTTCTCGTTGTCATCGAGGTTTCTACTATCGTTTTAGAACCCTAAAGTGTGGTTGCCATCATGAAAGCAACTTTTTGATTAAATTCATTTTGACTCAACCATGACTAGGACAAGAGATAATTTTGTTTTCAAAAAAAGTCTTGTGAAAATATTTGAAACACATGTAAGTGCCCTCAGGTTGCGATACTGATTCAAGATATCAGGTTACTTTTTCACCGAAATCGTGAATCCGTTTTTGAAATCTACTGCACACTAGTAAAAATTGCCTTTAAATCTTGTCTCTAGAGAGATATGCAAAATTAACAACACTATCAAAAAGCAGAAACAATTAAATGAAATATTCTCAATCTTAATGCAAAATCTTTTTTTTTAATCTTGTGTGGGCAAAACCCGCGAATGCAGAGAGAAACAGAAAGATTTCTCCACCGTCACGATGAACTTAAAGATGTCTTAACGCTAACAGAGAAAGCATAGAGCCCGTTAGATCATAATTAATTCTATTTATCCAGTATGGTTTATTCATTCGTGTGGCATTAGAAAACTCAATTAATTTTACGTGTTATCACTTTAGACTTGCTCTTCTTCTAACAATGTTAAACTTTAACATATCTAATCCTACATTGTATATTTTAGGTCTTTTTTGATTAAAGAACCTTTATGACTTCCAATATTTTATTAGGTCAAAACGAAAATAAAATAATTTCAATAGATCTATGAAAAATCGATCCTCAAATATACCGGCCACAGATCAGGAATGTGATAAAAGTACCAATTATGTTACAAGCATCTCTTCAAACTCAACTGATGACGAGTGTCTTGATAATAAAGAAGCAATCAAAAACAAAAGAGAAAAATTCTTGAAAATTTCTCTGATCACAAAAATATTAGAAACATGACAGGAAAAACTATTAAACACGTTATATTGCTATAAACCCACAAAAAAATAATAAGCTATTGTTGAAAATTGTGACACATAGTCAAGAAAGTGTGCGTGGAAATATGCCTTCTTAATCAATCTTTCAATATTGATAAAGACTACTGCCTTTGAACACGCTAAAACTCAATAAATTCACTGTGCAGTTTGGGAAAAACGTATAAGTCTAGAAAAAATTTTACGCGTTTTAAGATGTTCGGGCACAATCTGCACGGTTAAACGTGTTCAATTCTTAACAATACCACTGTAGCGAAATTTTAACGCTTTTTTAGGAGCCTTGTCTAGCTAGGTACTACACAAGCAGATAAATGATAACCAGTGCTTGCGAACAGAACAGAAGAAACCCGTATACAAAGCATTTGTGATAAATTTGAAGATTAGAGGAACAGAGATCATTCTCACGCTTTTATCAAGAAAAGAAAATATTGTAAACTTATTACAAGCAGAGCTCAAAGTATATGTATACGACTTCTCTAAACATATACAATGGTGTTTTTTTTCAATTTGGATTTCAACAAAATTGCTTCCGATTTCAAACTGAAGTGGTGGCCTCTAGTAGTTACTGCCTGCGCGTCATAGTGCACAGATATATACCGATGTTAACACGAAATCACTATGAAGTACGTGTAATAGCCTGCATGGACCTTAAAGACTGCATTGCTAAAAAAAAAAGAAGGTATGTATATATGTACTCTGAGACATACTTGAGTATCGTACACCGCTGAATGTACGTGTCTCGAAGAGTACCTAATAGTTTGCCATAATATTTAAGATGGGTGACAAGCGTCGAATAAGAATGAGTGACCGTTGTGTGAATTTTAGTGGTCGTATAAGTCCGAACGTCGGCTCTCCATCATCATGAAGAGATTGAGAGTCTTTGTTAGATATTAGATCTCTTAGATCGTTACCGCTTCTGAAAAGAAGATGTCTTTTTTCTAAAACTTAGGGTTATATAAAACCAAAGCCGTAGACTCTGTAACGAACAGTGAATTTTTTACACTGTCTCGCCACAGTATCTGAGAGGACAAGTTCATGCTCTGTTAGTCTCTGATTTCCTATCGATGATTTAGTTTAGTTAGAAGTCTTTGTTTTCTGTATCATTCACGATCTTATGCAATGTGTTCTGTTGCGAAATAGTTCCAACTATTCAAGGAGACGAAATCAATAAACCAAAGGTATTAAAATGCATATAAAATCAATCGCGTCCCAAAATGTAAAACATTTGAATCTATTCAAAGAAAATAAGTCAGCGTTCGTGTTTTAAAATTTAACTCACTTGGTGACAGTATTATTATGTTTCTAAGATAATTTTTATCGTTACTAAGACTTATGTCAGGGTATAATTAAATAGTTATTCACAATAGTTAACATGAAAAATATAATTTTCCATTACAAAAAGTTGAGCTTTTAATTTTGATTAAATAAGCGAATCAGTTGAAATACGTGAAATCTTCTTAGTAAAACATAAATCAACAAGTTGATGTTTAGCGATGTAAAACCAGCTCACGAAAAACCAAAAAATGTTTTTTCTCGTCTTGAATCTTCGCATCTCGACTTACTCAGAATTTTTCGACGCGTCAAAACTTGTGAATATTATGGTAACAAGTGATAAAAATAAGTAGGTTTCAAAAAGAAACTGCTTGTTTTCACGAGTTCTTATGACTCTAAGACGGTGAAACACCATAAAAAATTCTTAAAATGATATTATAATGAAGACCTAACAAACTTAAAAACGTATTTCCGATGATATCTTGTCTGCTTAGGTGAAATAATCAATATGGAGCTCTTCCATTAGATTAAATATCCTCAGTAAAATATCAAATTCAACGAGAAGCTGAAGAACGCTGTTCAAAACCTTGAAAATATTCTTCTTCTCTACACGATACTAAGGAAGAAACCTAATTTCTGGCAACGCACGCATACCTTTTGGTGTACTATGAAATTTTGATATATTCTTGTGATGGTTGATTGAAAAATGCTGTGAGAGAGCAAGTATAATAAATTATTGTAAGTCTTTCTCTTTTTGTCTTATCGATAACAATTATTCGAGCGGCTTGATATGGCCTACTTTATGTTTTATCATGTATAATAAATCCAAACTACAAATATTTGCTTCTAGACGGCAAATACTTTGCAAATAGTCATAAAACATAAAGACGACGAATAGAGTGACAATTGTTATATTGCTACGAAAAGAACTGCAAGCTAATGACAAGTCTACATACTCAGATAAACCAATTTTTATTGCTGCTATTAAAATAAAACTAGCTCTTACATTATTGGTAGCGGAGTACACCTCAAAGATCTTTGTATTGAATGCCGAGAAGCTTTTAGCAAGCTGAGAATTTGAAACAAGATAGAGCCACTATAGTCATAGCATAGAATTCGTGAAATATTTATTATAGTTTGAAATGCACATAAGTGGAGAAGGCTCCAACATATCGATTATAGTCCGAAGGGTAGAACTCGATAAGGATTCTGTCGCCTTGCTATTTACTTCAACGGTTAATAAAAATGATGTAGGTATGGCTGTGGGTATTGGTGTATGTGTGCATTCTCTATTCATCCATACACACACTCACACCCTATTTGGACTAGATTCAAGTTCAATGAAATTCAACAATTGTTCTGCAGAAAGTCGTTTTCTAATTTATCTATAAAATTTTAAAAAATAATTGATTTGATGTCTGTCTCCACTTTTAGTAGCTCGAAAAAGGATTAAATCAGAATGTGAAGTTGATAATGATGATGACATGGAATATAAATCGATTTTCATCTTGGTAGAATAACAAAGGACTAGCGTTTGTTGGATTATATAATACCATTTTCAGCAAATAAAATTTGAATAACAGAACTAAAACAACGAAAAATGTAATAAAGAAGATATGATTAACATTACTAGTCTATGTTTATAAGAAGCACAAGAAGAATCTCAGTAATAAATATTCATACAAATACAAAAAACATAGATAGATGAAAGAGTTCGTAGATCATCAATGTTGTGTTCTGATGACTAGCTAGTCGACAAGAACGAGAGAATAGAATACAAAATCATAAGACTATGTTGTTTTTTTCATAGAAACTACCTTCTAATCCTATGATTGTCTCCAAAACAAATAATAAAAAGAAAAAAATACGAAGCTATGCATTGAATTATTGGATAATCGTTTCTTTTCTTTATTAGATAAGTAAAAGAACACCATTGATTTACCTGATCAGATCATTTTGTTGGGCAAATTGTTGTTGTTGTTGTTGTTGTCGGTTTAACAGTTCAATGTGAAGTTTTTCTTAAACATGAGATACTATCAACACCACGTGTAACATTATTTCCTGTTGTTGATAAAGCATAATATTGATGTTTGACTATTACTTGGTGATGAATGAAGATTTAATATTGATCGAATAGGTCTCACATTACTTTTAGCAACAGTAGGTATTAGCAATGAAAGTAATACAGGAAAAGATAATGTTTGTTGTGTACGTGTTGGAATTGATGGAGAAACAACCGCTGTTTTTGTTATTGAATTATTGTCATTTTTTGATGATGACAATATAGGAATAATAGTTATACGGCTAATATTACCTGTTGTTGGCATAGATGATTTATCAAAATTAGATGATGATGGTGATGAATTATTTGTTGGAAGTGATGCTTGAGACCCTATTAATTGTAAGTGACGTGATTTAGATTGAGGTTTACAAACTGTTCCAATCACTTTTTCATCTAGTGATGAAACATCTAAATGTTAATATATTTATAATATATGTCAAAAGGAAAAAATACAAATAATTATTATTATTGGTTGCGGATTGTTGTGATATTTTTTTCATTAACTAATAAATCAATTTCATTTTATACGTGTTTAATACCTTTTGTTAAAACTTGTTTATTACGATTATTTTCTTATTCTAACTTTTATTATTAATTTAAAGAAATTCTTTTTTTTTGACTTGCTATGATGATTTGATAATTGTTTTAATTGTTCTTCTTCCTATTCATTTTGAAGTTCACGTTCATTGAAAAGAAGAATAACAAATTTTTTATGTCGGTCATGTTCATAATCCAGTAATGAAATTACTTGATTTAATTGTTGTTCTAATTCTTGATTATTGAATTTAATATTATCACGATAGACAACTAAAAATTTTATTTTAAATAAATAAATTCTTTTTTGCTTTGAGATAATTGCTTCATTTTGTAATTGAAATTTTTCTTGTAGAACGATTAATAATTGATTTTGAAATGTTTTTTCATTTTCAAGTTCTTTAGTCAACTAAAATAAAGTTTATATATTTATAGATATAAATTTATTTGTTTTTATTTTTGCTAATGTAAATCTTTGTTCAGTATTGTCAAGTGCAATTTTTAATGTGTGTATTTATTTTTCTTTGTTTAATAAGAAGTTCTTCAAGTTTTACAAGTTGTGTTTCATATACATTTTTCGTTGGTACTTGTTCATTCAGTATATCTTCTTTAACATGTTCACTATCATAAAGTAATGTTGCATATGGATTAGTCTGGCAACAAAGACGACTAAATCGAGTATTTGATAAAAGTGTTTGTACTTTTCGGACTAAACTATATATTATAGACGAACTTTTAATTTTATTTGGAAGAAGAAAGAATTCTTCTAATTGAATATATTTTACCTTCAATGTAGCGCTAATGCAATTTCTTTAGCTTGAAGTTCAGCTTCAAAATGTCCTACTAATTGTATAGGTTCATCTTTATTCAATTCATATTTTGGATCAGGCTAAAAATAGAATATGAATAAACTAATTTTCAATAATTAATTAAGTACTTTAAAGTGTATCAGCAAAAGTCGATCGATTGTGTTTCTGTGATGATGAATTTTTTTTTTATCTTTCGTAGAAGTTGAAGGTATCATTGTTGTTGTCATTATTTATTTAATTTTATCTACCTTTTATTATACATCTAGAAGAAATCAAAAAAAAAAATTTCAAATTTTATCTTTAAAAAAAAATTAATTTAATTTAATTAATTTTGTATTCATTTACTATGAAATAGACTTTCACGTTCCATTACTGATTCCGAAAAATTAACTAGATAAGTTGTATCACGTGGTTCTTGATGAGCGAGAACTTTACATGTAAAACTACTCGAACATGAAACACCTTCAATAATACCTGCTGCAAATGAAGCACAATTTAAATTTCCTTAAAAAAAAAACCAAGAAAATTTTTATCATGTTTCTTTTTGCTTTTACAATTATGTCTATATTTTTATCTTTAGGAACAGAAATAAATTTATTAACAAGGCATTCACGTTTAATAAGATAATCTAATTAAAAATTATTATAAGAGGATAGAGAGGTTTTTTATATATATAAACATTTGGTTCTTGTGCATGTTATTTAAGAATATCAGCTTCACGATGAAATAAGTATTTTAAAATTTATAATTAATAAATATTGCTGTTTTCTTTTTGTTTTTAATTTAACTTTCTATCCAAAAAACTTTTTAAATAAATACAAGCATTAGTGTTAGACGTACTTCACGTTTATCTTTACCAACACGTAAAAAAAGTAAATCCAGAACACGAATACTTATATGTTTGCCAAAATCAGCTAGTCTGTTTAATGAATTTTTTATTTAAAGATCAAAAACAAATTTTAATTCAAAAAATACTTTACTTATTTTGAACATCACGTATAGTATTAAAATGATTTTATGAATATTGCACCATTTCAAAAAATTAATAAAGCAAATGTACTTCAATTAGCCTAAAGAAAAATAAAATAAATTATTCTTCTTGATTTTTTTTTTTTGTATTAATTACATCTCGTTTTGTTTTCTGCAAAGATCGATCAAGAATCGATGATCTTAAACGAGTTATTGATTGCATTGAAAAATTTACTAATATTTAATTTATCATCGATCTATAAATAAAGAAAATATCAATATATCTTTCGATCCATTTTCAATCTCAATATACAATGCCATACACCACATGCAGCCGTAGTAGTTGTAGGCAGTGTTTCTAATGGAAATCTAAAATAAAATGTACAATACACTCTCTTTTATATGAGTATAATCTATATGAACACTTGCTTTTCATAAGCAAAATGTATCATAATGTAAAAAGTCATGTTTCCATCTCATAATTTTAAAAAATTAAAAAATATTCATATCTTATTCCTGCGTAAAAAGATAAACTAATATGAAATAAACAAATAGAGAGTAAAAAAAACAGCGATTCGTATCCGATTTATTAAGGAGGATTGGTCACCCAGAAGTACAACATTACAATATCACATAAATTTGAGAAGCTATAATTTACTATTATTCAAAATCTATCATAATCATAAATCAATCAAAACTATTATTTTCATCTTGATCCTCATGCATATCAGCACAATTTGAACACAACTAACAAGTGGCTTATAAAGAATTGATCTTGTAGTATTTTCAATGTTTCTTCACTTCTTGACGTATAATCGGACTTATTTTTTTACGAAAAGATTCACCGTTGAATTATGTACAAGACCGCACTAATCGTATCTTTTTCACATTCTAGCCATAGAAAACTGCATGAGATGTTCTGAAAAGTTCTATAAAATCTAAAAAATATAATGGTTTTTTCACAAAACTTTCACTTTTCTGGAACAACTAAAGTAATATGAACATGTGTATTGGCGAGTTTTTTAGTAGAATTGAGTGCACTCTCTCGTTATGCATATTACAACTCTTTTCAATTACATATTCCAATGTAAAGGTTTTCGTCTTAAAATTCAGTCGAACAAATCTAACACTTAATTTAGTTTGCTTGTTTTCATATGAATAAACGAATATATAATCAAAATTTTAGATTTAAGTTTAAAGAACCATGCATTTGTCTTCAACTTAAGTCAAAAGAAAACTCTATAGTTTAATTTTTAGTTGGCTTTCGTGGTTTCTGCTAACATTCGTGAAAAATTCGAACGGAAGAACAGATTTCCCTATAATCAGAAAAATACCAGAGGTTTCTTATGTAACAAAATTTCTTGGAAACTGTCACTGGATAGAACAAAAAAGTTTTTTTTGTTCATGGGTCACCTGATGACTCATTAAATTTTCCTATTTCATAAATTCGCATGAAACGAAAGTAATAACTATGAAGAAAAACTTTAGATTTTTCGGACTTTATAGAACTTTTAGAATATCACAAAAAAAATGAACTCAATTTCATGCAAAGTGGAGAAAAAATGAAAATACTAAGAGGCCAGTTCTTTGTGCACTATCCGTTAACTTGAATCTGCTAGAATTTTCATTTTTATTCTATAGCCATAATATACATACTAGGAGCAAACCTGGCATAAATCTGAAAAGAAGTATTGATAACAAAGTTAGAAAATGATGGCACTCAACGAATGATACAACAAATAAAAATAGATCACTATCTATTTATGGTTCAAGCACAATTTTTTGACTAAGAATAGTTTTAAAATCTTTCCTTCAAAATGTGTATATACAGTGTAGCTACACTTGCTATTAGAAATACTGCTCGCGGAATATATTTCCTTTATTAGAATAATTGTAAAACAGTGACATCTATATGCAAAAATCTTCATTGAATCTTTTTTACAATGTAATCATTTTTTAATTTGAACATTAAAAAATTTAAATAAAGATTTCATTAATATGTTGTTTAGTTAGTCAAAGAAATGAACGAATGAGCGAACTGCTAAAAATAAAAATGCAGATGAACGATCGATATAGCTAACTTCAGATGTACTCAATCATCGCAGTCTGCCACAGTATTGCTCTTGTTCTGTTCTTCTTTTTTTTCAATCTAGACGAGAGATACCGAGATTCACAAATTCCATCTCAGGAGACATTTTAATCTTTAAAGAAAAACTATCTTTCTTTAAAACTTCGTCTCTTTAATCACTGATTTATTGATAATTATTGTTTATGTTGTTAAAATTAGTCATAATATTTATTATAATGATCTAATTTATTTGTGTTCCAAGTAAATATATAACAGCAAATAAAAGATATGATAATTATAGTAAAATGAATCAGATATGTGTATGTATATGTTATGATTGAATAACCTCCTAAATTCACGATTAAAAAACAATTGTAGAATAATTATCCAGTCCAATAGATATATTTCTTTTTGCGTGTTACTATTAAATTGCCTGTTATTGTCAAAGCAACTAAGACACATGAGAATACTAAAACGGAAATAACACTGATGAACTGAATCAATTGATTTTTATCAATCATCCTCTTCGTTTTTGTTTGATATTTTATAGATAGAAATTTGCAAATATGAACACGAATGGATGATTCAACTAGTTTAAGTAGTTTAAATTCAGCTGATTTTATTCTTATTAATAAAGAACAACCTCAACTGAAAGTGGCTGCTGGTATGTGCATTTTTTTTTCTTTTTTTTTTTTTTCTTTTCTTTTCCTTCTAACTTTTATTCCAGCTTAAATATAGAAAAATTCTTTTTTTTTCTTCTAGCAAGTAAATATGCTCTTTCTTCCCTCTGTTTTATTTAACATGATTCTAACATATGTAAGAATCCTTTTTTTTTTTCGTCGATTTTTGCTTTATATATATATTGATTCCAGTTTATACACTAAAATTGTTTCTCTTCTGAATTTAGGTGGTGAAATTGTCGATTTAGAAAAGAATATGGCAGAAATATTAAATGAAGTAGAATTGTTTATCATTATGTTAAATTATATCTTATGAATATTCATTTATTTTTAGAGTTCTGATAACAATGTTCCTACAGCTGAATCAAATCCCGATGAGAATTTTTCTCAAACATCAACTGAACAAAGTAAAAACTTCGATTTTATTTGTTCTTTAATTTTTATATTAATATATTTTATAATAGAAGAATCTCGACCTGATCTGACCAGTAGTGTACTTTTTCATGGTGTAACATATTTAGGATCTGCCAGTGTAAATGCGCCTCGATCTGAAGACGAACTTCATAGGTAAAAACTATATATTAATAACTCTATATTATTGCTTTATTTTAAGAAATATGGCTATTTTAAATGAACAAAGTAAAGTTGCTCTTGAAGTTACTCTATGTGTTCCAGACAATGCCAATGGTGTAGTTCGGTGAGTTAACTGTCTAGACAATAGGAATGAAAGTTCAATACGTTATTTTCATTATTGCTTTGAATTAGAAACCGAAAAAAAAAGAAGTGCAAAAATAATAAACAAGCTGTAGAAAGAGACAGTCAATTTGAATATATTCTAACTTAGCATTTGCATCACGAGTGTTGTTTATGGAAATGATTAGATATGTGACAGTTCTCAAGTTCGATGATTGGTGCTTTTGTTAAATAAGCAAAACTCAGTAAGAAGCTATTTCGACCTAAACCAGTCTAGAAACATTCTCTTTTTTTTGAGAAAAAAGCGTCATTTATGTTATGAATCGATCTCAATAGAAGCATAAAATAAGATTTCTAGTAACTTTAACTTATACGAAAAGAACTGAACAACTAAAAATACTTCAATTAGTCGATATGCATCTATTATATCTATACTTATGATTGACTTTCCTTCCGAGAACTATCTTTCCTATGAAACATTCCTAATTTGCCGTTAATTATATCTGTGCGTTTTTCCATAAAGCAGTTATTTTATCCAATGTATAAATAACACATATGTCTGTTTAAATGAGATCATAAATTTTACTACGAATGGAACAAGCTTAATATATGTAGTATCTTGCAATCGGATCAGTAAATTTAATACCTAATTCGACAATTTATGAAATGTCGACGTTTCAAAATAGTTTTACTTTTTTTCAAGTATAGGAATGAAAACTGATTCGATCATGGTCGAACAATTCATTATACTTGAGAACAGATCACAAAAGCGGAAAGCTATATTGTTTTATTAAGAGAATTTTTTAATGAAAACTGATCTATAGATGATGAGGAATAATATGACGAAGTAATTGAATACATGAAGAGAAAAATGAGCTATCAAAACTGTGAACAAGTATTATCATGATGGAAAAAAGTATTCATGCATGTATCCACATTTATGACGTTTAACATAAATACGGCGTTCTATTGCAGCAACAAGCAAACATATACTTACTGAAATTTATCTGGTTTTAAAACCAGAAAGACCCCAAGTGAATCTTCAATCATTTACTTTTTTTTAAGGACTTCTGACGATCTCTCTTTTTTCTGTTGCTAATCATAAAAGAAACTAGATAAGATACTTTTTCATATAAAGTAAAAGTTCAAAAATTGCACAATTAATGTGAAAGTATCTGCAGGATGTCGATTAGATTCGATCGAATATCGAGGATAATAAGAAAAAAAAAGTACCAATTCGGATTCGAATGCAAAAAATCGTACCCTTGACAGGACACTGGATGTATTTAGTATTTTGCTATAATTTGAAAGTATATGAGACATCATCATTCGAAAACATAAAATAAAATGGGTTATTTGATGGTAAAGATACGTCAGAATAAATCTCTTTGAGTTCTATGCTGAAGAAACTATCTGAAAAATGTTCAATTAGTATTGAACTATATCTTAAATTTTCTTTTTTTTGTTCGATGAATTAATAAAAATTTTATATATTTAATTCATATAGTAAATTTGTTAGTTGTTTCTTAAATGAATATGTGATATTGTTAGACTTCTTGATCCTCAAAGTGAAGGTGAAATAATGTCATATCGTGTGTCGCAAATACTCTTTTGTGCTCGTGGTCCATCAAATAGTCCATTAGCATGTTGTTGGGCATTTACTGCATCACGTCCATCAGCATTAACAAATGAACAAAATGGAAAAAGTCCAAATGAAATTCTTTATCAATGTCAAATTTTTCGATGTGAAAATCAAGATGCAGTAAATTCTTTTTTCCCGTTCTTTTCTTACAGAAAAAAAAAAGAAAATCTTTATTTTGAAATAGATTTATCGAATTTTATTGAGTTTTGCAAATGCATTTCGTCGAACATCTGTGCCAACAAGTAATCAATTATCAATCTCGCGTCGTACAACATCATTAATTGGCCAAGCGATTCAAGCAACCGTAGCTCAATTACAACCGCAAACATCATCAAATTCAAATCAATCATCAAATAGTCAACAAATATTCGATGGATCAATTAAATTTCGTTGCTTTTTTGATATTAAAGAAGAAAATATTGACAATAAAGGAAATGTTATTTTAACTTCTGTACCAAGGTAATATTTTAATTATAAAAGTAATTTAAGTTTGTTTTTTTTTTCTATTGTTGTTTCATAGACCAGAAAAAAATGTATTTAATCTTCGAAAAAATGTTCGTAAAAATGTTAGTGTTACTCTTCAACAAATTCGTGGTTCGCCATTGAATATTGAAAGGTTTTGCATTGTTATTTTATTGTTTTTGTGTTTCTATAACTTTTGTTTATTAGATGTTTTGGTTTGCTTCTTGCTCAAGGACGTAATGTTCGTGCAAGTGATATGCAATTACTTGATCTAGTTTGTTTTTGTTTGCTTGTTACATAATGAACTTTTTTTTGTTTACTTTTTGTATAATAGGAAACCATGGGAAAATCAGAAGATAATCGGTATTATATTGTCAGAGGATATTGGAATCCATTGGCACGTTGTTTTAAACATTTAACATATCTTAATGAAGAAACACCTAAAGGTATAGAAATATTCATTTTTAAAACTAAATATAAATTTTATTTTCTGGTTATGTTATAAGGTGCACGTATATTTCTAACAGTTGCATTAGATATTGTGATAAGTGGTATATCGGAACCGGTTCGCTTTTTAATCGAAGCTAAAGCTCGTATTAGTGAATTAAATAAATCAAATGATACAACTTCTCAAGATATAAGTGATACAATTTGGTCATCATTTAAAAAAGTAACACCATTTACTGAAGAATTTGATATGACTATCAAACAGGTAAATAGACGATAGATATTTTTTTTTCTTTTGATAAACGAGAAAGTAAAACACGAAAACAAGTATATGTTTCGTCTTTTAAAGGTGTTATCTAAAAGTTCTCATCAAGATGAAACATATGAAGTACTACAATTAGAAAGTAAATCTGAAGCTGAAAGACGAGCAAAATTTGGTCGATTAACATCAAGTAAATTTTATTTGTATTTTGAATAAATTAATATATGAAAATAATTTTGTAAAAAAAAAAAAAACAACAGGAGTACCATCAAATAGTACAGGTGATGATGATGATAGTGATGAAGCAATTATTAGCGGTTTTGGACATGTAAGTAAAGATTGTGATGATGAAGTTCTCAGTAATTGGAGTGAAATATTAATCAAATGGAGAAAAAATTATTCTGAACGTCCAAAAGGTTTACAAAGACTTGTACGACAAGGTATTCCAGAAGCATTACGTGGTGAAGTTTGGCCATTATTAGCTGGAAGTGTTAAAGATGAAAATGAAATGATTAATACTTATCGTTTATTATTAACAAAAGAATCAGCAAGTGAAAGAATTATTATTAATGATCTTAATCGAACATTTCCAGCTCATGAATATTTTAAAGAACAAGGAGGAATTGGTCAAGAAACTTTATATAAATTAAGTCGAGTATGTGAAAAATAAAAATAATCAGAGACGTCGTGACCTAGAAGGATTATTTTCTACTTTTTTTTGTTTGAAAATTTTGACGATAGGTTTCTGGCATTTTCGAAAATACTTCTGATGACTTTTCTTCCTATTAGAAGATAGATTAAGACATTTTGAAAATATTATGCCTAAGGCGAAAATGACTCTATGACTTATATGATAACTAAAGCTTACAAATCTACTTAAAATCTGTGCTGCTTTCAGCAACATAATTGGTTTATCTATTTTTGGAAAAACTAATGAGAGAATCCATGTGCTTCTATTTTGGAGATATGGTCGTGACACTGCAATTTTTACTTTTGTCATAGTATTTATAAAAAACAAAAAAGAAACTGAACAAACAAATTTTTAATAGATTCTAATGACTTCAAAAGGTGTCTATCGACAAAGTTTCATGAAAGAGCAGCACGTAGAAAGGAATGCTTCTATTCTTAATAGGTGCTACGTAATGATTATAGTCTCATCTCAAACAAGAGGCATCATCTCTGATGGTTCCTTGGTCAGCACGAGTTCGAGTGTCTAATGAAATCTGATATTTATCGCGAGCGTAGTCGCTTTCGGCAGCGAAAAAGACTCACAGTCTATTTTTATCTGAATGCGAAAATATTCCTGCAAAAAAAAAACCTGTAAGACAAGATAAACTATTTTACGAGTCTACATTAATGTTTAGTATGCAGTCGAAGACTTGAGTTCTGTGTAAATTTATGAATTGCATTTTAAATTTTGACCTTTATATTAAAATCGATCGAAATTGCAACATTTTTTGTGCATTGTTAACTGTAAGGAAAAATTTATACTACGTGTAATGAGTTTCGAACGATTCAGCACATTATTGCGTTAGACCACATGTTTCCTCTTTCTGAAAATACTTTCAAATTATCTCTGAAAATTGATATTTAATTTAATAAGTTTGTTAAAAGGCTTATTCGGTACGGGATGAAGAAGTTGGCTATTGTCAAGGTTTATCATTTGTTATCGCAACTTTACTTATTCATGTAAGTAAAACAAAACATGATTTGTTTGTGTATTTTTTTTTTTATTCTAATATTAAAAATCTACTTTTGTTGTTCTTTTTAGATGCCTGAAGAACAAGCATTTATGCTATTATGTAAATTAATGGAAGATGAACGTTATTTATTACGTGAAATGTATAAAGCAAATTTTGAAAATCTTCAAATGAAATTTTATCAATTAAATTGTTTAATAGAAGAGAATTTACCCGATATTCATGCACATTTTTATGATCTTAAAGTAGAATGTCATATGTTTGCTTCACAATGGTTTTTAACATTATTTACAGCAAAATTTCCACTTTATTTAGTCTTTCGTATTATGGATATTTTTTTATATGAAGTTGGTTGCATGAATTATACAGAAAAACAAAATACGAGTTTTCTTTTTATTTTTTTTTTTATTTTCTAGGGTTTTAATGCAATTTTTGGCGTTGCTCTAGCTTTATTAAAGGTATTTATTAATTACGATCAAAGTTTTAGAATATTAGTGAGCTACGAATATAGAAATTAGAAAAATTCTTGATCAACACGTTCTATCATCCATAAGAAATTAAGGTCTAATGTTTGAATGGACAGTATTTATTTATTTTTAGCTTTTTTTTGCCAAGAAAAAGAACTACTAGACAACATTTGTTATAGTTATATGTAATAGCTTTACAATTGATAGGAAATTTTGATTAGTAAAGCTGCCCTATTAAGTCTACTTGAAAGAATTTTCAAATTTCTGAATAAAATTATTAAACTGCATACTTCTACATCGATGAGAAAGGAACATATGAAAAGATGCATACGTCTGTATTTATCCTTACTTTGGAAATATAGTAATATACATGTTTTTTTTTGCTAGAGAAACATCGATTTCGTCTCAATATACTGCTCAAGTGTGGATTTCAGTAAGACTAATATATAATCTGAAAAGAAATATATTTATTAAGTTACGAAGTTCACAAATGCTTTCATAATTCTACAAATGTTTCGTCTGTAAGATTTGTTAAGTTAAAATTCTCTTCAAAATAATAAAAAAAAAAAAACTACGCAATTGAGAATTGCTTTAGATTATGCATTCTATTTTTACTTCTCGTACACCCACGTCAAATACGCACGCTCATAAATCATCTTAAATTACATGGCTTCATATTCAAATCGTATTTCTTCGTATTACATACAGAAAAATACAATCGTTTATTGGCGTAGACACGAGGTCGTTTACAAAGTCCATGTACAAATAGAAAGAAATAGGATCATATACGGTGAAATATAGAATATATACAGATTTTGTATATGTCATCTTAGGCACTTATTTAAGAAATATTCTTTTAATAAAAATTAATCTAAAGTGCAAATGAATAATTTATTATTATATAGGATTCATGCCTTATTATTAATTAGATCAAATAGATTCTTATATATCTAAGACTAATGATCTCGAAAAGGATTGTCTGTTAGCACAAGATAGTTACTACACAACAAATAATTCTTTCTAGTTTTAATTGTTAAATTTTCACTGCTTATAAACGTAGTAGAATTCTTCCACGAGTTATGTTGTACACTAGCAAATCAATTGATATGATAAACGAGTGATTCCAACAAGAGATACACGAAACAGCAAAAAAAAAGTGTTCTGTCAATATGACCACCACCATAAAAAATTGTATAAATATCTTGCATTACATCGATATAAGTGATTCTCAAGGAAGATCACTGTGTACTGTCAATTATAGAAATAAAAATAGTAGACTAAATCGAATATATATGTATATGTACATAGGTACATATGTATTCTCTTCTTTCGTCACAATTGTAACACTTATAAAATATGTACAATGAAATTGCTATATATGTCGTTAGAGAATTTACATATATTTAGGAAAATCCACATCATAAGGAAATGGGAGGAATCATGAAATCTCACGTTGTCTTATATTTAATTAACTGTCAGAAATCTTGTTGCGTTCCGTAGCTCAGTGGTGTAACTCGGCAGTTTGCTTATTTCTAATTCCAACGATGATGATCACAGATTTTTATTCATATATGACAATACAAGTTCTATTAAAGCCTATAGATTTTAAAGTAATGTTTCTATTGAAGACTTTTTTTTCATAGAATACAGATGAAAAAAAAGAAATAATAGAAAATATTTTTTCAATTGTTTTGAAAATAATGGTTAAAATCTGTTTGTTTGTTTGTTTTAGTGTAATCAAAAAGATTTATTATCACTTGATTTCGAAGGTGTTATGAGATATTTTCGTGTAAATTTACCAAAAAAATATCTTTGTGAAGATCATGCTGATGAACTTATTCAAACTGCTTGTTCTATGAAAGTATTTTGAAAAAAAAAAACAAAATATGAAAAAATTTTATTAAAATATTTTCTTCATTGTTAGATAAATGCAAAAAAATTAAAACGATATGAAAAAGAATATTTATTTTATCGTGCTGAAGAAGAACAAAAGGAAACACCATTACAACGTCTTGAGGTTAATAAATATGATTTCCTTTTTTTTATTTTTATTTTTATATTATCTTTTCAAGGCTGAAAATAAACGTCTAACTGAAACATGTATGCGTTCAGAATTTGAAAATGAAATTCTTGCACTTGAATTAGTTAATGATCGTATTAAACTGAAAGGAAATCTTCATGAGGTTTGTTTGTTTTAACATTAAGAAAGAAAGAAAAAAAAAAAAAACAATTTTCCTTTTCTTCTCAATGAAATATTTTAGGCAGAAGATCAAATTGAACATTTAACTCGAGAATTAGAAGCAACAAAAGGTACTGTTAGACAAAATGAAGAACTTGCAATTAGATTAAATGAAGAATTAGAACATGTAAATAAAAATCTTAATAAATTCTTTAAATTGAAATGTTCTTGTTCTTTTTTTTTTATCTAGATTCGAGAAGCTTTTAGAGATACATGTGATGAACTTCAACGAACACAAAAAATGCTTCATGATTGTAAAAAAGTAAATAAGAATTGATGTAAAAATTCTTAAACAAAATCTTCATTCACTTTATAATCAATTCAAAGAGACATATCAATTGAGTTAGTATCAGAATGTCGTTTTTTTTCTAAATATGAATTCAAAATTCAATACGATACAACTACTAGTTGAAATACAATCGAAGAAAATATAAACATTTCTTTAGAGAATGATAGAAAGCACATGAATTGTATCGAAAACTGGTGAATTGTAGGTTATCAACTGTACTATTTCCGAATATAACTGTAAGAAATTGCCTTAGATTTTTATATGTTGATTTTTCAGACAAAAAAAAAAATTTATCCAGATCGACTATTATCTACGCAGATTATAGAGCATTTTTGAATTATCCAGAGAAAATAGTAAATTTTTCTTTTTTTACAATCATTTATTTTGCAGAGAATACAGTCATTTCAATTTATACAAGACATCCATATCAAGTTTTCACTATGAAAATCTACAAGATGGTATTATTTTACGCGCGAACTCATATGTAGAAAACAGACTGGATTATAGACTTAAGTATAACTCGATATGCTCTATAATCTGAGTAGATCACATACGATTTCGACAAAATTTCTACGAAAATGTGATTGGTCAGTTCAAGACGTTTTCTCGTGATTATGAATTCGAGTTCGAAAATTATTTAACATGTTCGAATTTTCGACCTTGATCTCGGTCAGAAAAAAAAAACTTTATTTTGATTTCGCGCATAGTAATACATGTACTAGTGGAAAATGTGAAATCCTTTTCTAGCAGTGTCAATGCATTCGAAACATTTTACACAATTCACATCAGTTCTAATGTCTTTCCTGTTGGAGATTTATTACTTTTTTAAAATTTAATAATACTCCGTATTCAAATTCTAACTGTCAATATTGGCGTGATCGTTTCTCTATAACTTTGGTCCAAACTTTTAGAAGACATAAAACGCAAGTCATACTTTTGTATATATCAAATTCGGACAATATCGAGTATTTTGATGATTGTCAAAGTGTTTCACTAAATAAACAAGTCATGACGAACATATTAATAGGTTGGATTTGAGTCTTATTTCTGAACATGATGCAAATTTTTCTTTTATACACATGAATGTTTCTGTGTTTAGAAATTTCATAAGCAAATTGAGATTCTTTTCTGTCGGCTTACTACTATGCTATTGTATTCATTAGCTGAAAAAAAATGGCATACTGTTTTTCCGATTTCTATGGAGAATGACATTTAAATAATGTGCTTGATTGTTCATGAATAATTTAAAACTTGCAATTTTAACACTCCCTAGTAGGACATTGTCTCAATTTTATTTCTTGTCACACGTATCAATAATATGAACTAGAGAACAACACGTTATTTCTCACTATTTAAAGTTTATTTTTGATTCTAACTCAATATAACACATTTGTTTAAATACTTTGAAAAGAACAAGTGAACATTTTGTTTAGAAACATTTCTACTATTCATTTTATTCATTGAATAAAAATTTTAGATTTGTTCACAATTAAATCATCAAATAGATGAACATAAAGAAAAATATATCCAAAAAATGGAATTTATTCACGTAAAATAAAAACAAAATTTTTATTTTCAATAATTTTTTTTTCGTTTTTTTGCTTAAATCGATTTAGAATCATTGTTGTGAAACATGTCGATTATTAATTTATTCGTCTTCATCAAGTAATGCCTCAACACCTGAACAAGAAACAATGAATAATAATAATAATAATAATGATGATGATGATTTATCATCAATTATTCCATCAGCTATTGTTGATCGTTTACATCGTGTTGAAATTGAATTAGCAGAAAAAAAATTAGCATTAACAGAAGCTTTATGTGAAAATCAAGAATTAATACGTCAACTTCGACGTTCAACATCAACAACCAGTGATTCAGATACAGTATCTCTATCCAGCAATCTTTCAACTAATCAAAATTCATCTGTTAGTTGGCTATCAAAAACTGTTAATACAATTAAAGAAGCGGCTAATGCAGCTAATAGAACAAAAATTAATTAAAAAAAAATTCCTTTTTTTTTTTCGTTCCGTATATGTATTAATTAGTTATCTATACAATATAATATATTTCGTTTTTTTTTTTTCTTATTTTTAAGATAATGTTAACTTATCCATTTGATTTTCATTTTACATCAGCTATTGTTTGTCGAGTTGCAGCGAGTTTAAAAGATGCAGCTTTATGTCAACGAGAAATAAGAGAAGTTATTAATATTGAAAAAGCTAGAAGACAACATCAAGAATATATTGCTATCTTAAGGTTAAGATTTTATATTAAACTTTTTAATTTAATAACAATATATTGTTTTTTTATATAGAAAACTTGGTTTAGATGTTATTGAATTACAAGCTGATGAATCATTACCTGAAGGAGTATTTGTTGAAGATACAGCAGTGATTTGTGATGGAATTGCACTGATATGTCGACCTGGTATACCTGGAAGATTGAAAGAAGTAATTAGTACTTATAGACTTTCGATATTTAATAATAAAATCTTCATTTTAGGTTGAAGTTATTCGAACAATACTTAGACGAGAAGGTCTTACTATAATTGATATCAAAGATCCATTAGCGACTATTGATGGAGGAGATGTACTTTTTACTGGTAATGTTTCTTTTTTTCAAAATTGTAGTAAGTTCATTATCTGTTTAGGTCGTGAATTTTTTGTTGGTTTATCAAAAACTACAAATATGGCGGGTGCTAAAGCAGTAGCATCTGCATTTCCTGAATATCCAGTAACATTACTCAGAGTATATATTTTTCTTTTCTTTTTTCTTAATATATTTATATTTGATATTAAAAATATCTAGATAAAGAAAGGTGCACATTTGAAAAATTTTGTATCAATGGTCGCTATGGATACAATGGCCATCGGTAAATCTGATATAGCGAAAGATCTTCTTCGTGTAAGAAGATTGATTCTTCTAAACAATTGTAAATTTGTACCTTTTTTTCTTTTTTTTTATCTTTAGCAAATGGAAGAAAATAGTGAATATAAATCATATAAAATAATATCACTTCGTGATGATCCAGCTGCAAATTGTTTATGGATTAATGGAACTGTTTTACATTTACCTATGGATCATCGATATGGAGAAAGCATTCGAGTAAATATTATTCAATTTGTTATTAATAATTATTTAAAAGAATTACTATATATTAGATTTTAACTAGTCGATTTGGTTCAACAGTATCTCATGCTGAATTATTGAATAGTGAATTTGCCAAAATTGATTGTGTTCTTTCCAGTCGATGTCTGCTATTCAATCGACCATAAAATAATGACAACATCGATAGATAAAATCAATTAATTAACGGCATCTTACAAGTCAAGTTTGTTCTAGTCATTTTTATTTGTCAGTTACATTCCAATCATTATTGTTGGTTTTTCTCGATAATAAGCCTTAAAAATACTTTAATAAATAAATAAATATTTTTCTCAATACTTCAATGATCTTATTACAGTGGTGTATGAGACTACTAGTACTAGGTAACAATATCTAAACCAATGTTGAAATAGCAAGAATTCAATCATTTGAGTAACGTAAAATAATCGAGTCACAAAGGAAATCAATAAAACAAGAAAAACAAAAGTTATATAGTAACTAATTTTCAATTTCTCAAAAAAAGCATTTTTTTTTTAATATGAAAATAACAGTTTTGAATGAAACTTATAATAAACAAACAATGAAAATGCTTTTTGGATAGTTATTAATGTATTTAATGATGTCGATGTTCATATGCTTCTATAATCACAATTTTTGTTGTCATTCTGTTTTGTTTTACATAGTTGAAAGTTTAGATAGAGCATCGATCATAATTGTAGCAATTGCAGTTTGAAGAAGAATCATGACAACAACAAATACAATCATCACTAAAGCTAATAATCAACGTTAAGAAACATACTGATAGTGGATAGGGAGAAAGATTTATTTTCTACTTTTCCAATGTTTTGTGTTTTTCGGTAATATCCGTACGTAGGTCTCACTTGATAAATTTATCTTATTTTTGATTGAATAATCATTTAACTGATTCGAATCATCACGTTGAAATTCATTTTTCTTAGACTATCATACGTTATTTATAAAAAAACCTAGTTTTAAGCTCTTCTTCTACTCCACATAAAAAATTTAAACATGGACAAGTTCCTGAGCTATTGAAAGAATGCATTGAATTCTTTTGAATCATTGACAAATCTTCTTGTAACATATGAATTTTTCAATTCATTTTAATGAACAGAGCTATTAAAAACATCTGCGATAAAAAAAAACAATTAGGAACTTATGGAAAGTATAAAAAAATGAATTGACGAATATTTATCGTTACGATCAACAGACTTATTCATTGTAGAATGAATAAAGATTGATGAAAAATCTAGTCGCATGTTTTATTTGTCGATCGATAATGACGACGGCAACTTGCCTTTATGATACATATCAGTTGCACTCAATGATGCTCATTTTATGAGATCTCTAGAGGCACTTGATCTTTCATTATTAGATTCAATTTCCTATTCAAGACAATATCGAACAATCTAGCTGCTATTCTCATATTCGAAGTGGATTTATCTGATTTTACTGACGAAACCAAAATATAATGAGAATAAAATAGAAATATTGATTAAAGTCATTTTTTTGCAAAGATTATTGGATTTGATGCGTCTAATTTTTCATATTCCTCGTCAGTTCGTAGAAATCTGATGATTAGATTGAATAAATTAATATGAATTTGAATCTTTAAAAGTTTATTATTATTCCAATGATGATGAAGTCAGGATAAATCATACTATATTTTTCTCTTCAATTCTATGATCTTTTACTAAAGTCAAAATTCAAATAAACATTTTTTTTTGTGCTTCTATCAGAGAAATTATCAGTATTTTTCAATATTTTATTTGCATGTTTATAAAAACACAAAATAAACTTTTTTTTTTTGAATAAAGTATTTACAGTATACGGACAATAAAGAATAAATCAAGTATTTAATAAGTATCAAAAAATAAAATGAAAATTAAGTGCAATTTACTGAAATTGTTCAGATAATAATAAAACTTGAAATAGATAATTTTATGTATTGAAAAGAAAATGTTTAATGATGTTCATTGAGTAAATTCTTTCATCGAAATAGAAGTAAATTACTTGTATATTCAGAAAAATATCCAACGTTTTTAAATATATTTAATGTATTATATTGACAACATGAATAATTTATTTGAGAATTATTGGCATTTTTTAAGAACACACTTGAGTAATTTGTTTTAAGAAAAAAAAACAACAGATACTTCTCTACCACCATAAATACAAATAATTAAACACAGATCCAATGGAATAATCATTGAGTAATTTTTCTCGACTAATCATACGTTGAAGTTTTTGTTCCATTCCTGATTTTGGATTAAAAAATGATAATGAAAAAAGATTATTATTGGAAGATTGTTGATTTAACATAAAAGTAGATAAATCATCTGACGGTGTAAGTTTTTTGTTTTGTGTACGTGAAAATATATATAAAAATTTTCGTTGCAATGTATCAAATTCTTTTAAAAATGAAGCTTTTGTTTTTAAAGAATCTGATTGTATATGATTGGTTTTTTCCAACAATAAAAAACGAACAATTAATTCAAGTTGATCTTCATCAATTTCTATTTCAAGACATTTAACACGTGGACATAGACTCATCAATAGATGAATTTGTTGAATTGTACATCGACCACGAATTGTTACATTTGCAATTCGATTTTTATTTGATACAAAATGAACAGGTGGAATTTGTTCACTAGATAAATAAGATGTATTTGCATAGAGTATTAATGAATGAACATTTGGTAAATGATTTAAAAGTTCAATTAATTGAGCAAGACCAAAATCTGGACATTGAACACTAAAATGTGTTAACTTGGAGAAATGAAACATATGACTAAGATCAGCAATAAATGAAAAATTGCCTCGAGCACCTCTGCCCCAAAGAGAAAGTTCAGTCGCACATGGAAAATGAAGTGAACAATTTGTAGCTGCACGATAATCATCAATATTAACACGACGTGCTAAGTTTTTGCCTTCATCACGACGTGGACATGCATCATTATGTGCACGTTCATGTAATTCATAAAGATTTCTCCTGAAAGAAATTAAAATAGAAATAGAAAAATCATATTTTTTAAAATTTACCTATATGGTTGAGTAGAATAAAAAACAGCATCACGAATACCTCGACGTGAAAAATGTTGATGTGCAAAAAACCATTGTCGATTAATCCAAAAAGATGAAGTAAAACGATCAATTAATAAATGATATGTACGTTGTTCAGTATTATTATCATCAAGTGGTTCCCAATAATGTTGAAAATCAAATATACGTAAATTAGGCATATGATTTATAATTAATTGTTGCCATCGATCAGCTATTAAATAATGATCATCTGCTCTTGTACAAATACTTAATACTTCAAGATGATAAAATAATTTTGAACAAAGTAATTTAAAACTATCAAATGACATACGCCATAATTTTAAAGAAATACGAGTTAATTTAGGATATATCATTGATATATTATTCATTCTTACATTAGATGTTTCACTAATAGAAAGACTAGATAAATGATTAAGTTTAGGTGTATATGATATAAGTGACATAAGTTGATTTAAAGAACAATGACGATTAATACTAAGATATTCAATTGGACTACTCTCATTATTTGAAGCATATAATAATAGACTTCCACCATAAAATTTCGGTGATATATTGCAATATTTTAAAACTGGTAAACGAAATATAAGACGATAGATTTCACTTGAATCACATACTTCAATATTATTATTAATAGTAAGACAATAAAGACGTGGTAATAATGATAAACTAGTTAAAATAGGTTCAAGTTTTTTAAAATTAATTTGAGTAAAAATAAGAGATTCCAATTGAATAAATGATGAATTGAACGAAAATAATGAAAGAAATAAATCAATAGATAGTGGATTCAACAAACGTAGTGATACAATACGATGTATATTATGTTGTATAATATATGTACAACAATGTTGAAAATTTAATTTTGATATACAAGAAAAATCAATTTTGAGAAGTAATGGAGAATTTATTAATAAATATTGAAAACGATTATTTAAATTGAAAAAAGCTTCAAATGCATTACAAACATCAAGACAATCGAATATTTCATAAATAACTTCATTCGGAAGATCTTCAAATTTTGTCATTGATAATTTATAGGAAATCAATGAGTTTATATACTTGTTTATAAGAATTATTGTTATCTCACCTTGAATGAAAGTTTGATGATACTAAAAAAGACTAAGATTTGATGTATATGATTCATCATTCAATATTTATATAAGTTAGTGAGCTTCAAGAAAATAATTCAATGTTATTCAATTGTTGTTTGATTCAATACATGTTTTAATCAATCGATTAATAATAAAACAGAGAATAAACTGATGGAATAAATACAATCATATCTTCATTACCGTATAGAACAAAGTCGATGATAAACAATATACATGTGTAATTTATATTTGTTTATATAAACCATCAGAACACATTGAACAAACTTTGAAAAAAAAAATTTTTCTATTAAAAATGTAAAAACATAGATGTAAAATAAGATAGAGCACTAATTATATTGATAATAGAAGTTGAAAATGTCATGATAGAGTATTTAACAATTACTAATGCTAGAATTTTCATTTGATAATTCAATTTTTATATTTGTCAAAAAATATTAATGAAAGATTACCAAGTTTATCTAAATATCTTATCGAGAAGAATATCATGAATATTCAATTATATAATCTTAATGCTATTAAAAAAAGATTTTACATAAGAAATTATTAAAAATATAATTCTCAATCATGCAGATTCGACATCAAAATATTTAACTTTTGTAATTCAATGAATAATATTCTTGTCAAGTAGTCGATTTTTATTGATGAATCATGAATTATTTAAAATTTGTTCATTGGCTCTTTCAATATCAATCGATAGAATTTAATAAGTCAATATAAAAGAACGATTCATCAATGAAACTTCTAATAAAATGGAACAATCGATTTATTTTCTTAACTCTGAAATATCACTAGCTTTTGATAGTAAAGTACTCTTTTTAATGGAAGTTTTATTTTATAGAATAGCTATGTAGCAACTTTCATCGAAGTAGATGACGAACGAAACTCAAATCTATTTTTAATATTCTTCTTTTAGTTTCATTAATGCATTTCAGACAATATAATTGATTTAATAGTAATAGTCAACTACAAAACAATCTTATGTTCAAAGCTGCTAACAATTTTTATATGAAACGAGCGATGTTTCAAACGTACTCTTCGAGAAAAAAAAATGAGACGATCATAAAATATAAGGACAACAAATAACAAACAAGAAAAGAATGAAGGATTTTCTTCGCTAGATAGGACTAGAAAGCTCCAATCAATTTCTAGTATTAGATTGTTTCCCAAAAGCACAATGGCTATTAAAATAAGTCAACTATGTTCTTCAATGGTTTAATGTCCTATATGACATTTAACGTAGATAGATTATCTAATAACCTTTTAACAATTGGACCATACAAAATTAATGAGAAAGCAATGGCGGACATATATGCTATCATGTCGCCACAATCGATACTAATCATCTATAAAAATACAGGGAAATATAAACAAAAATAGACTTGCTTTTCCTTGATAAATATCAGTTGTCAATCTATATCACAAAATACATTGTAATATAAACAAAAAACAAGACTCTTGGACAAAACTAAGAATAATTGTTGAAGACTGATAGAAAATCCTGTTTGGCGCAGTAAAGATGAAATTGTTTTATTTGAAAAAAATATTAGATCAATAGAGTTAGTAATCGAACAGTTGCGTTTCCGAGTACAGAATAGTGTTGTTACTTATACATTTTGCAGTGATCAAAATTCTCTAACTTGAATACGTTATTAAATTGTTTGAAATCTTTGTGCTTCTTCAAACCATTATGTTCTGGATCTGCATAAACATTGCATAAGTTAAATTCCAACTCGAGAAAAGCATAAGCACTCTATCAATTTCATTACTTTCCCAACGTCATTGTAATCGAACCACATCGATAGCGTATAGTGATATGAATGATAGTGATACATTTTCTTTCTGTTATCGAATGATGACAACATTTTATCGTATAATATAGAGCAATCATAATAAGAATATTTACAAGAGCTTATTAAATTTTTGCGAAATCGACTACACTAAAGACAACACAATTTTCTAATACGAAATAATTGTATTGAACAACCAGAAACGTCTTTTACGATTGCAATTCGAATGATCAATTTAAAGTGGACACAGCGTTCTGTAATTGGCATCAAATGAAAAATAAAGAACAAGAAATAAATTAGTCCTTATGTTGTTTAATGAAGTATGCTGCTGCTTTTGTCATTTTTTCACGTAGAACAGTCCATATATCTTCAAACGAAAAAAGAAAATCTTATGAAATTTTAATTTGTTCAGCAAATAAAACATTTGAAGTTAAAATCAGGCATGATCTTTTATTTATAAATTTTCTACACAATCAGTTAATTATTATTGGTCTTCTCTATGAATTTTTCTGTCACAATACGTTTCTGCAAAATGAGATTTTTTTATTAAAATGTTTGTTAGAAACTTCAGAAAATAAGATCTTAAAGAACTGTTGCGCAACGTTTTTTTCTTCTTCTAATCCAAACTTTGAATAGTATAGGAAATGAAGTCTAGTAAAACAAAAAAGCTATTTGCATTTTAATAGTGACTGAAATCAACGCTTTAATGATATTGTTTGATATATTAATTTTTTGTGTTTCATAGTCACAAACGTTATGAATTATTTATAATAAATCATGAAGAAAATCTTAGAACTTTATTGAAAGAAAACAATTCTTTTTTCAATGAAAGATTAGAAATGTCAGTCTATCAGCTAAGTTAAAGACATGTTTTGTTTGTTTTAAAATTATCCTTACAAGAGACATGTCACAGATCATCCTCATGATCTTTTTCATATATTGAAAATGTTATGAAAAATTCACTTTTTTAAACTTTAAATATAAACAATGTACTTACCATAATCGAAATGATCTTGTATAACATGATGGCAATCATAGCAAAGCGCAATATTTTTGTCATTGATATCCCAAAGAACAGGATATGTAAGTAGTGTTCGATGATCAAAAGTGCAAATTCGATGTTCTTCTTTACATTTGTGACAATAATTGTTCATTTTATAAAGATGAATAATTTCAATATTTCGTTTTCTAAGACAAATAAAAAATTATAAGACATCAACAATTTTTAGAATTATTTTATGTTCTACTAGAAACGAAACTCAAGTAAAAATCATTCTTTCATATTTGTTCAAACAAGAAAAATCCACATTTTTCAATAACAAGAAATATAAATCATCAAACTATACATCTTCATTAAGAATTGAATGTTTGCATCATTTACTTGACCCCTAATTTATCAAATTTTGATTGAGAAAATGAGAAATTTTCTTTTCACTCATCTTTTATTTTTGGATATTGATGATAAATAACAATGCTTATTATAGTCTACAGACAAATCGAGAAAAAAAGATCAAATCAATATCAAATGGCGAATACACTAATGCACTTAGTGGCGCTAATTTCTTAAATAGTATAGAATTAGACAAACAAAAAGAACTTTATTTATAATCTAAGATCTATTATTGAATAATGAGTAAGAAAACGTATGTTAGTTTTTTTTTTCAATATATTCTTTTTCATACTTACAGAAAAACTTCAATTAAAATTAGTTGTACGAATAGATAAATGATGTCATATATTCAATCACTTATAAATCCAACAGACAGATAGATGCATTATTTTTTAAAGATTTTCTTAATATCAATACTTTTGATATTCATAATTCTTTGATCTACTTTTTATTGAATTTACCGAAGTGAGAAATAGTGGATATTATTGAACTTATTATTTATGAATATTATTAATATCTACTGAAAGCCATAGACGACGAAGTTAGGACACTGATAGGCTGAAGCCTATCTTCAATTTAAGGATCATAAGCTTAAATATTTGTTTCTCTTTTTATCAAATTGATAAATTTATGCAATACATCAAAATTCTTATACAAATATCAAAAATTTTTCACTACTTTCGATCCCTAATATTGTTATTTCCATAGTCAAGCAGATTTCAAAAGCGTTCTTGAAGAAACATTGACTTTTATATGAATCCATGTTAAGCCCTATATTGAAACGTGGATTTGAAGAAATCCACGTTTACTAAAAATGAAGAAGAAAAATACGAGAAAATTGAGTGAGATGAACTAAAAGATGTCAAGAGTTTTCTTTGACTTCAATTGTTAAACTTGCATACCTAAGAAAAATTTTTAACAAAGTAAGCAAAACTACAATGTAATTTTTTTTCGAACACTGCTATCTCATCAGGATTTTGTTTCTCAGAAAAGTAGATTGAAAACTCTTCTCTCAAGAATCGAAATAGAATAAAAACAATGTTAGCGTGTTTCATTAGGGGCACATATTTTGATACTAGTTGCATTTTTTTCTCTAAACCGTACTGACTACTTTATACAAAGTAAAATGTAAGTTAAAAATAAGAAGCACTTGCTGTGTTTCATCGAAATGATATGACAAAGTTTCTCCTTCTTCTTCTTATTCTAGACATCCCGATAGTGATGTTATAAAGAAAATTCGAATTTATTACATATCCATGTCGTAAAAGATTGAACATTTCTGTTTTCTACGTTGTTTCTCTTATAAAGTAAATTTCTTCTATGAAATTTTAGAATCAATTAAAAGAATGATAATCATGAACAATCTTTTTTCTTTCAATTTGTATAATATGAAAAGTCTTCTAAAATACAGACTCTTCGATGTTCGAAAAATATATTTCTGTTTAATCATTACTTGATTTTATAACTCAACATGTATAGTTGTCAAAAAATTACTTTTTGCTTATTTTTAATTCAGCTCGTTGATTTTTTTTCATTTAATTATATTCTCTTTGTTTCTCGAGCACTTCGTCGCCTTGATTGTATTTGCTAAACAATAAACTTCATTCTATATAATACAGCAAGTAAAATAAATTAATCTAATGACATTTAATAAACCATTTAAAACTAAGACAGAGATTGACTGATGCATCAATACAACTGGTAGCAATTCAAGACATAGAATCCTCAATGCTGATGTTGAGAGAAAAACATATGATCTGTATTACAAAGGTTGCAATGAAATCATTGCAGTCATCGTTATTGTTCTGATTTCTGGATTGTTTTTTGTGTATGTTCCGTAACCTGGCTAGTTATGAAAAAGCTAACCCAAAAAAAAACAAAAGCATGTTTTTACTGTAAGAAATCAACATTGAATTATGCCGATATAATATTAAATGTTGCACAAGAAAAACAAAAGAGACGCCAACAAAGTTTTTGTTTGATTTACTTTGGTTTCGATTTTCTTCTTCATTTTTAATTAATCAATATAAAATCATGAGTATGTAGTGATGCCCACTCATTTTATTGAAAGAAATGCCAGAGACTGAAAAAGAAAAGAATAAAATATATGAAACCATTTCTTTTTATTTAAGTATAATTCTGCTTCAACACAGTTGTTCGCCAGATTTTGTTCTTTACATAAAATTAAACAAAAGTCCAATTCAATATTTAATAAGAAATTGATTAATTGAATCTAGTATCAACTGTCTAAGTAAATAATAATATGTAAGTTAAATTGGATTTTGAATAATACAAGTGTGTTTTAGTTTCTCGTTTTTAAAATACAAATTTTAAATCCTGAGTCATAAATATTGTTTTCTATAAGTCGCAGATTAAGTTCATTCATTTTTTTATGTAGGTCTGTCACACCTAGTCGAATGACTACTCATCAACCACAACTATATTACAGACCAATTAATAATACATTCAATTTAGTAGCAAACGAAAAAGTATATCGTGAATGGGATTATACAGACAATTTATGCTGTTGTAATAGCTCATATCATACTGTTTTAACTGATATTCGACTTTTGACTCGTTATCAAGAACATGTTGGTAATGCTGATGATTCAGAATCTTCACATACTGATTCGGCTATTTTCTTACGTGATATTAATCAAATTCGTGAATGTCGTGGCGAACAACCAACTTTTTTCTTTCTTCTTTGGATAACATTATTATGTGCATGGCCATGTTATCTTTGTCGTCGAGTCTTTTGTCCAAAACCAAAATGTCTCGAAGTTTTTGGTAGATTTGGTTCAGAAGTAGTTCGACTGAAACGAGAAGATATGTCAGCAGCTCAAGTCGATATATCAACGGCGGTTATCAATAGCAAACTTGTCGGACGATAATAAATACATATTTTGAACTAATTCATTATTTCTTTTCATTTTTTTATGTGAAAATAATGTAATAACTTTATGATTATGTAAAACAATAACAACATCATAATACATAAAGATCATTGAATAAATATATTTTAGACTAACCATCTGTAGATGAAAATATTTTCATTTATTTCAAAGATGAATTTCGATAATACTATCAATCAAAATATATGATCAAACTAAAATAATTACGTGTAAAACTATGAAGTAATTTTTTTTTATTTAGAAAACATAGCACATGCCTACTTCTTTTTTACTATATAAAGTATTCATTTTCACTACCTCATACTTTAATGTATTTTAAAATGATTTCTGGTGCATTGACATCGAACCATAGTTTTTGAAGGTAAATATATGAACAAGCAAGGTAGTACTATAAATTTATGAAATAAAAAAAATCTAAGAGGAAGCAGTTATTGTTCTAGTAATTGGAATACATAAACTAAACAATTCTTCATTTTTTGCGTTGAAAACTAACTTAACAAAACTTCACAGTATAATTTATTTATACTCTATATATGATTTGTGCGACATGTCAAACTCGAAGACAAAGAAATATTGATAAAAAGCTTATAAGATCCTTTCTTTTTTTTTTCTACTTCAAGCTTCGTCAGACAAACTAGTCTTTAATTGAAAACACTCGCGAGCTGTACAATTTCTTAAATTTAGTTAGTTTCAATTTAGTTTGAGTATAATTTAATAGAAATATATGAGATCAGTTGTTTGTTCTCATCTTTTTTGATTTTTTAAAAAATTTTTAAATCTTTAAAAGCTTTATTTCATTTTGTTTCACTTTCAACTTTGCGTTACACCTTTTCTTTATTTATTGGATAAGTAAAAAAAAATGACATACTATCGTACGGTACAAAAGTTGAAAAAAAAAACAACTTTCAAAACAAAAGTTAAAATAAATTCCTATACATCATATGTATCTACACGAAAAACTTTACAGTGTGTTAGTAGTCAAGCTTAATTAATATTTTTAAACAGAAATCATTATGTGTATATTGCATTTAAATTGCAGAATCTGAATAACTTCGATGTCGTCGAAATAGATGTCTATGTCGACGCTTTTGAGTTTGATTTGATGAAAATTCAGTAATTTGCTCATGATGTCTTTTAACTTTATCAAATTCATCTAAAATTTGTTGACAAACTTCAGCAGGATAACCTGAAACAGCTGATGCAAACTTAATAATTCTTGGAACTTCATTATTATCATCATATTGCTCTTGTTGATCTAAATCCGTTAATGATGATGATGATGAAAATGTAGACTGTACAGAAAGTTTATTGATTATAATGTGCTGTTCATTTGCTCCATGTTTTTTGTTGTGTTTCTTCTTCATACTAGCGTACATACCACGACCTAGCCAAGTGACAGAGGCAAGTGAGCCTGCAAGAGGCTTTACAAAACCATTAGCAGTAGCTACTAATGCTCCCGTAGCACCACCTAATATGCCATGACGGCGATAACCTACACGTGGTTTTCTAATGAATCCGGTTATGCCATCTTTCCAACCGTGCTTAATCGAAAGACCAGCAGCGTTAATGCCAGATTTGAAATCAGTCACATGTGATCTTTCATGTGCATCTAATTCACTTAATTTAAATTACAATTTAATTATAGAAATTGAACATCTTAGTTCATTGAGAGATATAATTTTACCTGTATGGATCATATAATGATGGAACACGACTAAGAACATCTGTCATTTCGCCATATAACGATACGATTCCGACGGATAGATATCCAATACCTTTACCAATATCTTTGAATACGCCGGTGACGCCACCAACAATTCCTGTTATTATATTGGTACTACTGATGGCTCGTCTCATGCCGCTTGTAGTGTGAATAAATATATAAGAAAAAGCTTTGTGTGTGTGTTTGAAAACACCACTCGTCAGCACATGCATACGATGATCATATATAGATGCCCATTCTCGAGTAGGATAAAGACGAAATTGTGATTCATCTAAAGCACCTGCTGCAACAAGGACTTGAGCTACTGGTCGTGACACTTGTAAATCAAGTTCATCGACACGATAGCATGCAGCAAATGTTGATTCAAGATCGCTACGCATACGTGAAAGAGGTAGATGAGCATGAAACATGCGCAATGCTGTTGCACATCCATCTTCATGAGATAAAATTTCACGAATACGTTTAGCAGCATTTTGCATTGCTGGTTGAAGAACTATTTTAAATGCTTCTACTAAATCATCAACTGTTACATTTTTTCCAGGTATTGGTGAAGGACCAACACCATTCTTTTCGACAACATCACCCCAAAAAAATTGATCACCAAAAAAAGGTAAAATGATGGTTGGTTTACCTGCACGAAGACCTGCTGCAGTGGTACCTGCTCCACCATGATGACATACAGCCGATACTAGAGGTGCGCAATGAAAGATTTAAGTAAGAGTTTTCAATTTCAATATAAACTATATTTGCGTATAAAACATATCAAAAAAAAAATACTGTTTGTAAAATGATTTGCCTGATGAAAACTTTCGGGATCTTAGTAGAAAAAAATAAATCCAATAAAACCTATTTGCAACTTCACTATTTTTGAAAAAATAGATTTCTGAATATTATTCCAAATCCGTTCATATATGTAGTTTGAATGACTTAAATCTTAATTAAAATTTTACTTACCATGTTCAAATAGCCAATCATGTGGAATATCATCGATTTTAAAAATGTTATCAGGTAGTTTATCAGCATGTTTATCAAAACCAGAAAGTAAAGCACGATAGCCTGTCCTTGCTAAAGCATCTAATATAACTTGAAAAAGACTATCTAAATCATTTCCTGTTATAGAACCAAAACCTATGTATATTGGTGGTAATAATTTTTCTTTATCTCGATCATCACTGTTGAGACCAAGAAAAGCAGCTAAATCATCTGGTGGTTTGTAATTATCATTATCATGATTGAGAAAAAAATAACCTGAAACATCAATATGTGGTGGCCAGTCATATGGTCTAGGAACCAATGATGATGACCAGCAATAAGAATGCGGTACACGTTCATCGATTAACAGACGTACAGCTTGACGTGTATGGATTGATGGAAGACCCAATGTTTCTCGACGAAAATCATTGACAAGATCACGCATACCATACCATGTCTGCAATTAACAAATGTTTGAATGATATTATATAGAACAAATTAGCTATCAAAAAATTTCATGTGAACTCATCATATAGTATATAAAGTCAGAAAGTTTCTATAATTTTGTGAGAAGACTTACAAGAGTATCCATAACACTGTATGAAAGAAGATTAAGTTTTTCTTTTGGTAGTTTTGAATAGTCGACTCTACAAAATGCATGTGGAAATACAGTTGTAGCTGACCAAGGCATAGTAAACATTATATGTAATGGAATTTGTAATTTTTGTGCACAATGTACATGACCAAATGATGGTGGATTAGCAATAATAACTTCTGCTGTAAATGAAGCTGATGTTTCATCGTCATTTTCTGTACATGCAAGCCATGTAGATACAAGAATGTTGGAAATATCACGACGGTATTTTTTCAGATCACCTGCCATAACACTATTCATTGATGGAACAAGGCCACCATTTTTAACCATAAATGACATTAAATCATCTGGATTAGAAGCTAATGGAAAAAATTCTAAGTCATGTTCACGAACATATTTTCGAAATTTTTCATGTGTTGCCAAGCGAACACGATGACCAGCTGCATGAAGTGTTTGACCAAAACTAGAAAAAAATCCGTTACTTTAGATCTATCAAAGATACTAACGCTTGAACAAAGATCAAAAATGAAAATACAAACTTACGCAATAAATGGTTGTACATCACCTCTTGAACCAACAATAAGCATAACAATAGTTAGATGAGGTACATGGAAATCTTCGATATCTGTTTCACTATGAATTATTTGTGGGACTGTTAGGTCAAGATTTTCATTCATATCCAAATCAGATAGATCTTGTTGTTTTAATTTTGGATTAAAACCAATATCAAATCGACCATCAGTATCATTAAAACGAACCAAATAATCAAGAACATGATTTTTTCTCAAGAATAACGTCGTCGAATTTTTTTCCATATCAACATTAGTATTTTCTTGTTCAATTGCATAAACAATTTCGTGTGATAAGAGTAGATAAACATTTAAACATAGAGAAGCATTTGTACAATGTACTATTAAAGTATTTTTGTGTTTATCATTTTTTGAATTATCTTTATATAGAAGTTGTTCAGTCAAATCAATCGATATTTCTGGTGAATGAAATGAGTCTGAAAAGATTTGTATTTCATTTAACCATACTGTAAAAGTATTAACTGACGAGTAATTATTTACATAATCATTGGGTGACTCAAATATAAGAAAGACTTGTTGGTTTGAGTCATGTTGGCGAGCGTTCCATTCAAATTCTTTGCAATACCACCAATTTTGTTGATTGTTAATAGTAATATGATTGCTTTCGCGTTCTTTATTAACAGTAATATGTGGTAATCGTATAGGCATCCAATAGCAATTATTGTTACTAAGTGTATTTGTCATAACACGAATATTGATATTATCATCAATTGAACAACGACAACAACGCCAATCACAATTAAATTTAATTTTTAATAGTTTGTCTTTGTCTATCGACATAATCTTTCACTATAATGTTTCAATAAGAAAGAAGAATGTCTGTCTGATTTTACTATTAAAAGCGTCTTGTATTCACACTATCTATCAAACAACTACAAAAAACGATTCTTTTTTTGTTTATTTATATTCTCTCATCAATGCATATATTATGATCACGTTATAGTTACGCAAAACCAGATAAACGAGTACATAATGTAGGTATTTCATACATGTATTTCTTTCTCTTTTTTTTTACACCTCATAGTCACTTCATAGTTAGAATTAGTTTTTGTTTGTATACGTCATCAAGTACACTTTTGATTATTCAACATATGGCCTTATTTGACTTTAATCACGTGATCAAAAAATAAGTGATCAATCGAAAGAATGTTTTAACATACACTCATACAAAGAGACACTATAATTAGAATATCTTGTATTTTTCATTGTCTAAATTTAACGTATTAGCTGATAGAATTTACTGATCGGTATTCAAAATCTCCTTTCAAACTTACGTTAGACTTTCATCTTCTTGCATAATAAAGGATTAGAATAGAAAAAAGACATGCTTCATATATCACACAAATGATCCAATGATGCAAAAAGAGGATGATAGTATAATACATTTGTTTAACAACTCAACAAAAATAAATCTCGTGATAAAGAAACTGATTATTGCATAAATAATAAGTGTGCTATCTGTTCACATTTAAAAAATTTATATTCATATCAGATAAAATACATTTAAAAAAATGATAAAGACTTGATTATTTATTTACAATGTATCGACGTATATAATATGAAATTAAGATATCAGATCGACACATTAGATTATGAATTTTTAAACATTATATTATCTGTTACTTTTATTAGTTAAATTCACTGCATGTAATACAACTAAGAGTAACGAAAATTTTGTTTTTTTGTTGATAATATAATTTATTTTGAATTTCAATTATTTGTACCTGGTAACTTATAAAATTATAACTTAAATTAAACTGTTTTATTTCTTAACATAAATGAGAGCCTACAAAAAGTAATAGCACAAACATTATAACATATATGCCAAACTTGAAAGTGAAATTTGATTTAACTTGCGCACACGCATATATCTCTCTTAATGTCATTGTTATGGAAACATTTAAACTTGAAACCAATACTGTTGATTATAATCATGATAAATTCCAAATGTTTGAAATCATAAAACATGTCTTTCGTTTAGATAAATAAAATTGTCTCTCTTATTGGTTAATATTAATGTTACTTGAGAACACTACTTTCTTCTTCAAATAATTGATCAACATTTAACTTGAAGAATGCTTGTCGTTTTTCTATTTTGCTAGAGAAAATACTGATTTTCAAACTAATCAAAATAATCGATATGACATAAAGTTCCTAAAACCTGATGTATTGCTATGTTTTTTTAGATTATAAAGCAAACATACAATTCCAGAATATAAGATCAATTCTTTACTTGAATGAATATTTTTCTAAGAATTTCATTATTGATATTAGATTATGTGCTAAAAGATGAATAAAATTTAAAATTACTTCTTTTTGATATCATTTGATTCTAAATTATTTTTGAAAATTACTTTAATACTTCAAAAATCGAACAATATAATCATTATATAAGTTCTTTCACACACATGATGATATTCTTTTCTCATTGATTGATACGTTTTCAAAAATCTTTTTAGTTCCGAGAAATCTTGAAATGAAAAAGCGAGCAAAAAATGCTATAGACCGTAACAATTAGATATCAGACAAGAACATTCCTTAAAACTGATCTTGGATTTTGAAAATTCTCAAAAAACTAGTACGTATTCGTATATCGTGTCAGTGGCGACACATAATTTTAATATGTATTTACGACAACGACAAAGACATGACTACACCACTAAAGTAACTGTTCTCGTGGCTTAATCGATCGATTTACATCTCTAATCATCGATGACAGCATAACCAGTAGAAAAATACAGATCCTGTCAATTCTAATTAATTTATTAATTTACAAAATGAAGTGTATGATTTCGATTTCTGTTCATCCTAGTGAAAAAGCAATATTAAACTCAAATTAAATAAATAAAGACTATTTAGTAACATAGCTATCCTTTATGTCGATAAAGTCTTGCATTGACAAATTGCATATTTTCTGTACTATTCGTTCTCATGCGTCTGCGTAACATTTTCATTAGAGTTCTTCATTCATCTCTCGAAATAAAATTCAATAAGTGATCTGTTGTCGCCTCTGGCAGTTCCTCAATTCTTGCAGTTCATCCACTTTTCACTTTTTCTTTTCATCTCTTGAAACGACGTCTGTAAAAATATATAATTTCGATCCCTGTTAAGAGAAAGACAGTGAAAGCAAAAAACTCAAAGTTTTATCTATAAAAAAAACATAAGATAAGAAGAATAGATGTATGTTGACAATAGTTTACCTCTGTTATACAATTCATGAATTATATATAGTATCCCTAGGAATCTCTCTAGAATAAAAATACTCATGTTTTCTTTAGTCATATTTTCTGGATGTACGGTTGTCATTTATGCAATTCATTTAATTGAGTACTATGTACTTTTTTTCTAAATTACAATTTGTTTTTTTGTTAAATTAGATCTTCAAATGAAAGAATTCATTTCTCAACAAAACTTCAAGAATCTGCTTTGACTCATCAATTTAAAAAAAAAGAAATTTATATTTATATATAACATATTTGCAGCATGATTCTCTTCTAACGTCATTCTATTGAAATTTGGCGTACAGATTTTCACTATATACTACGTTTCTTTCGTGAAAATTATTAAAATTAAATTGTGCATTTTGATAGATAGAGAACTAATACCTGTTATTAGAAATTTTGTGTATTGTCAATGATAAAAAAATAATTAAGGATGAAGGTATGAATAAAGGGTCTTCCACTCATAAATGCACCTCACACTCAATCAAAGATACAAATATGAAAGATGCATATAACATTTAGGCGAAAAAGAATCGTATATGTACTGACGTTAACGATTCTGCTTTCTCATTGCATTTGTCGCTTTGCACTTATTTCAGTTCTCTGTGTAGGCCAAAAATTTCATGACCGTGATAAAGGTTGACGACGCATTGTCAATAAACACATGGTTATAAAGAGAAATAAATTTCAACAGGCATTCGCTGTCACCAAACATACTATTCGAAAGGAAGCAGCATTAATGTGTGATAAAATTTCCTTTTCTCTTTTGACTTTACCTGTTGAAGTTATCTATCGTATTCTGGACAATCTCAATGACTTAACAATTTTATGTTCAGTTCGTAATGTTTGTACACGATTGAATTCGATTACTGATACATATCGTCGATATCAGGTAAATTTCAATTTTATCATAGAGTCCAATTTTCGATCGCCATTGATGGACAATTTAGTTCAACAAATGAGTATTTTAAGTTTTTTACATGTTGACCTTTAGAATAATAATGCTTCGAGGCAAAGTTAGAAATATTAAGCTTTTTTCGTTATCGGCATTGCTAACGATCTAAAACGATAGATTGCACCGAATTAGACGGTACAGGCATGAATCATTATGCGTGGGCGACACATGCAATAAATAATATACGAGCTACAAATAAGTTTATGATAAATTACAATACTAAGTAATTAGTATATGTTATGCATGTATGTACATTTTACCTTCTACTTCAGTCCTTATATAATAACATTCATTTTTTTTTTACATCAAATTTCTTTGCATTACTTGTCATGAAAAAAAAAGGATAAAAAATTTTCGCTTTTAATAGAATACAATGAGAAAAGGCTTATCACAGCCGTAGTAAAAAGTATTATGAAGGGTAAAAGACAATAAACGATTCCAAAATGTTTTCAACAAAGATAGAAATATTAACAAAAGACCGGTTATTTCAATTAACAAGAATTGAACCAAGAACTGCAAGTAAATAGAGAACTATTAAAATGAATATGCTGCAGATACTTGTTGTAGGCTTTTGCACTGGATAACATGGATTCTGCAAATAGTTAGATATTAAAGTATTTCAATATCGCCTTTCTCTTGTTGTCATAAATGAAAATTGAAACATAAATCATTTCCTTTTGCTCAAGACAGGAGAGCAAAAAATTTTTACTTTACTTTCCTCTGTGGAGGCGAAAATAACGTGAAAGTATCATTCCTATTGTGAATCTCTAATTTTCAAATAGACACTCACCACACTTCAGCTTCGCTGGAATCGATTTCGAGAGCAAGAGGTACAGAGTCTTGCTAATGCTTTTGTAAGCAACACGGTAATACACCATTTGCTACTCATCTTTCTCTTGTCAATCTCTACTTTTATTACAGACAATCACCACACTCAGCCTGTATAATAATCGAATCGGAGACCAAGGCGTACAGTATTTTGCTAATATGCTCATTAAAAACAGGGTAATAAACCATTTACTACTCATTGTCGGTTTTTGAATTTCCACTTTTTACATAGACACTCACAACGTTCGATCTTAGCGACAATTCAATTGGAGACCAAGCAGTACAGTATCTTGCTGATGCTCTCACAAAAAACGCGGTAATTCACCAGCTCCTATTTATCTTCGTCTTGTCAATTTTCACTTAGCACACAGATACTCACCACATTCAATCTATATAATAGTCAAATAGGAGATCGAGGTGGAGAACATCTTTCTAATGTTCTCAGGAACAACACAGTGATACATTATTTACTACTTATCTTCATCCTGCTAATCTCCACTTTACACATAGACGCTAACCATACTCATAATTAGCAGCAATGAAATCGGAGACGAAGGAGCACAACATCTTGCCAATGCTCTCACAAACAATAAGGTAACACAAAATTTACTATATATCTTCATCTGCTCAAGAACTACTGTTCCCACAGACACTTACGACACTGAACCTTCAAAATAATGTCATTGGACACCAAGGAGCACAACATATTGCCAATGCTCTCACAAACAACAAGGTAACACAATTTATTAATCATTTTCGCCCTATCAATATTCACTTTTCGTTCAGACACTTATTACACTCAACCTTAAAGATAATATAATCGGAGTCAAAGGGGCACAGCACCTTGCTAATGCTCTCACATGCAACACGGTAATACGTTATTTACTACACATATTTGTCTGATCAATCTTCATTTTTCACACAGACGCTCACTACATTGGAACTTAGTGGTAATGGAATCGCAGTCGAAGGAACACAGTATCTTGCTGATGCTCTTACAAACAATATAGTAGTACACCATTTACTACTCATCTTCGTCTTGTCATTCTTCACTTTTCATATAGACACTTACTACACTCAATCTCACCGGTAATGGAATCGAAGTGCTCGGAGCACAGTATCTAGCCGATGCTCTCACAAATAACAAGGCAATACATCATTTACCATTCGTCTTTATCTTGTTAATCTTCAGTTTTGACGCAGGTACTCACCACAATTGATCTTGGATATAACGGAATCAGAGATCCAGGCGCCCAACATCTTGCAAGTGCTCTTAGAAGGAATACAGTAATGGATTGCTTATACACTTGATCTTCGTCTTGGCAATCTTCAGTTTTCGCTTAGACACTCACTACACTCATCCTTAAATATAATCGAATGGGAGACCAAGGAGCTCGGGATCTTGCAAATGCTCTCAGAAACAACACAGTAATACACCACCCTATTAATCATCTTCAGCTTATTAATCTCAAATTTTCACGTAGACACTCACCATACTCGATCTTAGCAGAAATGAAATTCAAGACCAAGGGGCTCTGCATCTTGCAAATGCTCTCACAAGAAACACGGTAATACACAATTTACTACACATTTTCGTGTGTTCAGACACTACTTTTCACATAGACACTAATCACACTCTACCTTGCTTCTAATCAAATCGGCGAGCAAGGACGACAACGAGCAATAGAACTTCTGATTGTTAACAAAATAGTGAAAGTGTTCTGGCGATGATTTTCGGTTTCACGTCGAGACAGTTGCGTTCGTATATTTTGCACGATGCTATCTGTTTATAAAGAATGCTTCGGTTTTTAAGTTGAAAATTTGTTGGGTTTTATTTTGTCGAGAAGTATTTCTATTTGTTGACTTCACCAGCAAACAGAAGATTCATCAAACTATAATTCAAGTTAACTTCACATAAGCAAAAACACTCTAATTAATAAACGTACTACAGACGTACCTACAAAAGAAATTATTATGAAACAATAAAATACATAACCAAATAGTCACGAAAGTCTGGCATAAAAAAATCTCCTCTCTATACTATTAATAAAGAAAACTAAGAAATAAAATTAAGATTTTCTATATAATTACTATAGGCACATAAGAAAATATAAAGGAGATTTTCTATACTGAGAGTAAAAATTAAAAAGAGATGAAAATTCATATTTTCTATATTATTACAATAGACAAATAAGAAACGAAACTAAGTGTAATCTATATTATCAATATAGAATACAAAGGAAAAACAAATGAGATTTTCTATCTTACCAGCATCGAAAAAATAAGAAATAAAAACTAATGTTTCTCTATAATGGACATGGAGAATTAAGGAATAAAACTAACTGTTATTTATGCTATCAATATAGAAAATAAGAATTAAACATGAAGTTTTCTATGTTATCAGCATCGAATATGAAAAATTAAACTTAAAATTTTCTATAATATTAATATAGAAAAGTAAGGAATAAAGTCATCCATTGTCTATACTATTGCTATAGAAAAATAAAAAGTGAAAATGCTATTTTCTGTTACCGACATAAAAAAAACAACTAAAATGAAGATTTTCTTCATTGTTCATATAAAAAATAAGACAAATAATTGCGTGCCCAACTTCGATCGTGCACTTTAACTGCTGTTCTTCGTAGTAAAACTATTCGAATCCACAATTCTCGGATAAATAAAAGGACAGGAAACATCATACACGGTCAGATCGTGACAGGCATGATCTTCAGTGTTAGTACGTGATCTGATGATTAAGAGTGTAGTAATTTTGAGCTCGGTGAAACTCAGAATGATTAAATGAAACTTGCCGCAAAGATCAAGCTTATTTTCATGATTATAAAAGTTTGCGGCGCAGTTTCTGATGATGCATCGTTCTTGAGATGAACCAAATTTTATTATAGGTCACGCTAGTTTTGCAACTAACTCTAGAATTACTCGGTGTCAGAAATTAATTTAAATACAATCACAACCAGAAAATTTAGCTTGAGGGTGTGGGTGTGAGTGTGAATGTCTTTCTTTGTTGAACACCCACACCAACACCCTATTAGAGCTGTAATAGTACCAAGAAGTGGTGAATATTTATGTGTCTATTCTTATCTACATAATACTGTGCATGGGTATAAATAGAAAGTTTTTTTTTTATAATAGACGTCTTTTTGTTTAATTTAGACGAAGTCGATGGCCATATAATGGTCATCCCTTCAATAATAAGTTGTTTGGCTGTAATAGGATTGTAATGAGTGACTATTACGATCACATCAACGATGAATTTCTTTCTTTATCACCATCTATCTTTGCTTGGCATCAAATAGTAACACTTGGTATCGCTCAACCATTCAATTCAACTCATCTTTACTTTGCCTTTTCGCAAGCGACTAATCTACGTACTCTGGAGCTGCATTATAGATCAGAATATGATACTAAACGTTATTTGGAAGAGGAAACTTTAACCGATCTATTCGACGATATTTCTTTGTGCAAAATGCTCATGTCAAATGGCTTACGATAAGTCAATCTTTCTCCTGTTTCAAGACAACCAAATTTGGTAAACATTGCCTATTTAGTTGTCGAGCAACTTCCTCATTTGCAAGTCATTGAAGTGACACATATACTTATCAACGATTTTCCGAAATTAAAATTTCTTACTATTAATGGTGAATATGAATGTGGTCAACTTTATGAGAAACAATTGCATGATCTGCAGAGTTCAAATACTCGTTCTTTTCAAACAGAAGTTCTTAACACAATAGATGAGGATACATTTTTCGTATGATTATAACAAAATGAAACTGTCAATATTTCTTTGTACTTACACTTGTTTTTGTGAAACAATCATAAGAAGTTTTCAACATGAATAAAGCAAAACTTTTTGAATTTTGTTTTATACATTAAATCAGATCCAAATGATTATTATCAAATCATAACTTGTCAAAATGTACACGTATTTGACATTAAATTATATTAATATTCTTTGCTAGTTGTACACTAGAATGTATACAAAAATTGCTCCTACATGAAAACAATAACACTAATATTTGACCAAAAGATATTTTTTTATTGTTAATAATCAATTTATTCCCAGTTACATTTTGGCACCGAACGCTATTTTAACTCTTTCTCTCTTTATCATCTTGTTCTATTTCCTTTCCCACATATAGCTGACTGAAAATTAACAACTTGAAATGTATTCTATTTTTGAGTATTCTTACAGTAAATAATTATATTGTTTCAAATTTATCCTTATATTAATATTTTAAAAGTTGAAGAAAAGAAAGAGAAAGGGAGAAATAAGATGTTTTATTTAAACTTATCACAGCATATTTAAACTAGATCTCTACTCAAGCTAAGATCGAGTAGAAAAGACACTTGACTGCAGAAGTTTCATAATCCTCATATATGTTCATAGTTACATTTTTGAACCTAATTCATCTATATTAATAAATGTAGATGAACATTTGTTGATAACGAATATCAATTGCATATCCCTTCATTAGAACATTATCATTCTTTTTATTTTGTATATATACCCGTGGAAAAAAGAAACTGCACTCAGTATTTTAAGGAAATCTTTTCTGTAATAAGATATTTTTTAAAAAATTATGATATATTCTGAAAGCGCGTGGAGTTTTCTATCAGCCTGTATATTTCCCTTTTCGTTTGAATATATGTTTTACCAAAAAAAATTGAGTGTAATGGGTGTGGGTGTGAGTGTGGATGTGAGTGTGAGTGTGGGTGGGTATAGGTGTGGATGATGAGAAGAACGACACCCACCGGCGCCCACACCATTTTTTTCGAAAATTCGAGAGATTCGTGCTTCGCACTGCATTTTGCATTCTAGTCGAAACTCGAATACCATCTAATAGTTTATCCAACTGCAATTCTTTCAGTTGCTTTATTTAGCATCTTATGAAAAAATTAATAAACATCAAAAAGCAATAAGTATGAGTTTACTTACAGTCTATTCCTGTAGACGCACAATAGCTTGAGATTATCCTTTAATTTTTACTCTGAATTAAATCGAGGGTGGATGTGAGTGTGGATGTGGTGGTGTGGGGTGGGTATAAGGTAGACGTCTTCTTCAACCACACCCACAGCTGGCACCCACACCCAATCCACAGTCACGCGGACACCCACACCCACATCCACACGCACACCCACTCCACTCATACGCACACCCACACCCAATGTGTAGTTCATGAAAAATGTTTTAAACTTTTCATTGACACTGCAGCGTTTTCTATTTTCCCAGAGCGTAAAGTATAAATTGAGTCTTCTTTGAAAAACTCATCATGATAAGTAATGAGATCTTTACGCAAGTTAAGAACTATTAATTGAAGGAAAAGATTATACAACAAATATCTTATGCAAAAATAAATTAGACTAGGATATTTCTTATGTAAAGTATCATACAGAAATATGATAATTTATTTTAACTTATATTCAATAATAATGAAAAGTAAAAAATTTACATGTAAAATAAATATAAATTATGAGCAATTTACATTTATAATAAATATAAATTTCGCGTAATTTAATTTACGCGTAAATTAAAATAAAAGTAAATGTAAATTGACACCCGTATTCAGACCTTTCGATTTGCTTCTATCCTGAAATAAAAACGTCAAATCGACCAGTGTATATATGAACGATGTAAAACACACGTTATCATCATAGCTGTGTCTTAGCATAGGAACAATGATAAGATCAGGAACATTTACAATGAAATGCTCTGGTTAAGGAAATAGATGCCTAATTCCAGTTTGAATATAAATGAAATTGCGAAAAAAAAATTCAAGACCATAATAGACAGAAACAAAAAAAATATTCCGTTTGAATTATAAATTATAATTTGCAGTCGGCTGCCCTATAACTGCAACCGAAAGGCAGAAAAAAGTTTCATTCGAATTATAAATTATCACTCACACAAGGCTGTCACTTCGCTGCGGCAGAAACGCCGAAAAGAATTTTACCTCTATTGCGAAATAAAATTCAGATTGGGCTCTTCTGAAGGTAAGCCAGAAGGCATAAACAAATTTAATTATTATTATACATCACCATCATCACAGCACAGTGCTCCTCCAGAACTAAGACAGAGAGAAAAAAAGCAATTTTATTGGAATGTAAATTATAATTTACATAGGAGCGTTCTAAACTACGGCAGAAAAAAATGAAAAAAAAATAATGTGACTTGTAAATTGAAATTCAGATAGAGCTTCACAAAAGATAGGCCAGAAAGGTGGGAAAAAGTTCAATTCTTATTATAAATAACAATCTCCATAGTGCTAGTCTGGAACTATGGCAGAGAAATAGAAAACAATTTCTTCGATTTATCAATTATAATTCACATACAGCTTTCTTGTAACAATAGCAGTAAGTCAAAAAAAATGTTTGCATATTAAATTATAATTCATGTAGGGGTGCCCTGTAATTACGGCAGAAAGGCAAAAAAACAAATTCTGTTGGAATTGTAAATTATAATTTATTTTGGGCTATCCTATTGCTACGACAGAAAGGCTAAAAGAAAATGAATTTTTATTATTGATGACAATTCTTCATAGTGGTGTTCTGCAACTACGACAAAGAGGTAGAAAAAAGTGTGAGGATGTAGGTATGGGTGTGGGTGCGGATGTGAGTATTGGTGTAAGCGAGGGTGTGGGTAAGATGAAGACTTAAATCCACCCTCACACCAAAATCCACATCATCACACCCTTTACAAAGCTTTAAAAAGCTTTCGATTTCGTTGCAAAATTCGGAACCGTTTTAAAGTTTCGTATAGTACCATTCTTTTTCACTGCACCCACATCCACACCCACATCCGCCTTTTTCCCGCTGCTAAGGAACTATGGGAAAGCCGTCTGGTGTTTGTTTCCCTTGGTTATCAGGAGATGGTTGGTCCTTAATTTTGACTCCGGTTTAAGGTCTGTAGGGACAAGGGGGAGTCGGAAAACCTTGACTTAAAACTTACACTCACTATCCTTCGAAAATATACGTGGATTTCGCAAAACAAAACAATTTTTTTTCTCCATAATAAAATGCAAATTATTATTCTCCAAGTCTTCTCTGTCAAACATCGAGCTGAAAAATTGAAAGATGCTCTATGAATGCTTTAAACTATGCTATAGGGTATATTTTATAACGATAAGACGAGAATAGAATGTTATTTCTTTTTAATCAATTCATTTGTCACAAAGAATAAAAATCACTGTAGTTAGAATGGGCTCTCAACAGCCACAAATGAATGAATGGTCGACAACACAAACTAATCTATCTCGTCGTCAAGATTTATTGAAAACGACAAACAAAAACAAAATCATTCCATATGATACTTATACTGCCAATGTTAATCAACATCAATCAAACGACCAGGAAAACAGAAAGTAAAGCGAACTAGTAATCTATTAAGTTTAGATGTACATCACATTCGTATTGTTTAAGGAAGACATTATCAAGCAAACTATCAGAATACTGCACTGCATGGTCACCATTTTTTCAGGGTATATTATTAAGTATAGTCACAGGTGGTTTGGCATTGGCTATTGTGATGACACTTTGGTTAACGTCCAAACAGCAAACATTGACGACTGTGGGTAAATACTGAAATTCTTTACTGTAAAAAGTTTATCGAAGTTTCAATAGCTATAGTGACTTTGAAAATAATGTCTTTTACATAGTAAAGCCTACTATTCTATAAATTTTAATTACTTCTCGCGCATTTGACATTCGACGAAGACGAAAACATTGGGAGGAAAGCGACGTTCAGAAGTCATTCAGTCCCTTAGGACATTGGAAACCACTGTTCCACCTCCAAATTCATCATGGAATTAAAGGAGTGCATTTTGTAAAAACACTAAGAGAGCCCAATATAAGATTATGCATCCATTCTAATGAACTGAAAAGAAAAGGTGCAAATGATATAAAATATCATTTCATTAAGATTTATGACGGTGCCTAGTAAATGCCCGAAGAGATTACACGCTCTTTCGTTACATGTCAGAGCCCGAAACTGGAAGAATTTCTCGATCCTCCCCGCTCTGAGAAAAAGTTTTTGAGCGAAAATCCGCTGTAATTCGCCGCTTCCTCTTATCCTGTTGTATTAATGGATGTATGTAAAAAAAAGAATGAGACAGAACGAGTATGATCTTCGTCAAGGGAAAAACAATGGTTGTTGATGCTAACAACCATTTTGAGACTATGGAAATCAAAGAAATTACTTCCTACAATCTTTTCTCATGAAACATTTGTAAATCATTGTATACTGCTAAAATATATAATATATTTGACTTTTAATATCGAGAAAAAATTAAAGACGAAAATCCATAGCTTTCCAGCAATTGACTACAATCTCCAAGCACCTGGCAACATTTTTTTACATCCGCTCTTAAAAGTATTGTTTTCAAAATTAGATGCGCGCTATCAAAGCTTTATTAGCATACCATCTTGCGCAAAGTTCAAGTCTGAGGAGAATGGTTTGAAATTTAAAGTGAACAAAGAAAATATTTAGGTTGCTTCGAAACAAGAACAAACATTGCTAAGGATCCGCTAGAAAAAGTCTTCTATAGGAACTTCGAATTATTATTTACAAAACTTTTTCTCAAATATTCTTTCAAAAAGTTGTTAACATAAATCGACAGATTGAGAATTTTGTAGTTAATTCAAAATTTCGATAGAATTCTTATCTAGAAAAGATTTAACAATTTTAATTTGTAAACTGTCTCAGTTAGGCAAATCAACATCGATTACTCTTTTCGCTTTTTCATTG